>CM055124.1:179569066-179704066 GCA_029206835.1 Rana muscosa
CCACACTTTGTCACCAGGGAGATAGACAGGGGGAATTCTTCTCTTTTTATCTGCATGTCTCTTCATGCGGGCAGAGGCCAGAGATAGTGAGTTTTGAGTCTCTTTCCAGATAGAGGAAAAGTCCCGGGTTAATTCATCCACGGCAGGAACTCCAGAAGAAGTGGGAATGGGGAGGGGGGGCAAAGGGTGGCGGCCGTAGACCACAAAGAAAGGTGATTTGGAGGACGATTCAGAGTTCTTGAAATTGTATGAGAATTCCGCCCAGGGCAATAGGTCGACCCAATCGTCTTGACGGGCGGAGACAAAATGTCGTAAGTAGTCACCAAGGACCTGGTTAACTCTCTCCACCTGTCCATTGGATTGCGGGTGATAAGCAGAAGAAAAATTCAATTTAATCTTAAGTTGAGTACAGAGAGCTCTCCAAAATTTTGAGATAAATTGAACGCCTCTATCCGAGACGATATGTGAGGGAAGGCCATGGAGACGGAAAATTTGAAGAAAAAAGTGCTTCGCCAACTGAGGTGCAGTAGGCAGACCAGGAAGAGGGACAAAATGAGCCATTTTCGAAAAGCGGTCAACGACCACCCAGATGACAGTGTTACCATGAGACAACGGAAGGTCCGTGATGAAATCCATGGCAATGTGGGACCATGGTAGTTCAGGCACCGGTAGAGGAAGGAGAAGACCTGCAGGCTTCAGGCGTGGAGTTTTGTCACGTGCACAGATAGTGCAGGCTCGTACAAAGTCAGTCATATCTCTTTCCTGGGTAGGCCACCAATAGTGTCTGGCCAACAATTGTAAGGATTTTTTGATCCCAGCATGGCCGGCTAGATGGGAGGAATGGCCCCACCTAAGTATCTGGAGACGAAGGCCTGGAGGAACGAAAGTTTTTCCTGGAGGGACTGGCACCAGAGCAGCGGGAGCAGAGGAAATCAGGCACTCAGGGGGTACGATGTGTTGTGGGGGGTTCCCGGTTTCGGAGGCATCAGAGGAACGGGACAAGGCATCCGCCCTGACATTCTTGTCTGCGGGACGAAAATGGATCTGAAAATTGAACCGGGCAAAGAACAATGACCACCTGGCCTGGCGAGGATTCAAGCGCTGAGCGGACTGAAGGTAGGACAAATTCTTATGGTCAGTGTAGATGGAGATGGGGTGAAGAGAACCTTCCAGGAGATGTCTCCACTCTTCTAATGCCAACTTGATGGCCAACAGTTCACGGTCACCTATGGAATAGTTCTTTTCAGGAGGGGAGAAGGTTTTAGAGAAAAAAACACACGTGACGTTTCCTCCTTTAGCATTTCTTTGAAGAAGAACGGCTCCGGCTCCTACCGAGGAGGCGTCAACTTCAAGGAAGAACGGTTTAGTGGGGTCTGGTCGAGATAGAACAGGTGCCGAAGAGAAGGCGGTTTTTAGGTGAGTAAAGGCTTCTTCCGCCTGAGGTGGCCAGGACCTTGGATTCGCGTTTTTCTTAGTCAGCGCCACTATCGGTGCAACGATGGTGGAGAAGTGGGGTATGAACTGGCGATAGTAGTTGGCGAATCCAAGGAAGCGCTGGATAGCACGGAGTCCAGAGGGACGTGGCCAATCTAAGACTGCGGAAAGCTTGTCAGGATCCATTTGAAGACCTTGTCCTGAAACCAGATAACCTAGGAAAGGAAGGCTGCTACACTCAAAAAGGCATTTTTCAAATTTAGCGTAAAGATGATTTACACGGAGGCGCTGGAGTACTTGACGGACATGGAGCCGATGTTCCTCAAGGTTGGTAGAGAAAATTAGGATGTCGTCAAGATAGACAACCACACAGGTATATAGTATGTCCCGAAAGATTTTATTGACAAAATCCTGAAAGACTGCAGGGGCGTTGCAAAGTCCAAAAGGCATGACGAGATATTCGAAGTGGCCGTCTCTGGTGTTAAATGCGGTTTTCCATTCATCTCCTTTACGGATTCTGATGAGGTTATAAGCGCCCCTGAGGTCTAATTTTGAAAAAACCTTTGCTCCGCGCAGACGGTCAAAGAGCTCCGAGATGAGAGGCAGAGGGTAGCGATTTTTAACAGTGATCTTATTAAGACCACAATAGTCTATGCAAGGGCGTAGTGAACCATCCTTCTTGGTAACGAAGAAGAACCCCGCTCCGGCTGGGGAGGATGATTTCCTAATAAACCCTCTCTTGAGGTTCTCCTGTATGTAATCGGACATGGCCTTGGTTTCGGGAGAGGAGAGAGGGTAAATTCTGCCACGGGGTGGTGTAGTACCTGGGAGCAAGTCAATGGGGCAGTCGTAGGGTCTATGTGGAGGTAAGACCTCCGCCTGTTTTTTGCAAAAAACATCGGAAAAGTCCTGATAGGCCTTGGGAAGGCCAGGCAAAGGAGTAGAAACGGGAATTCGACTGGTAGGTATAGACTTAAGACAATGCTTGTGGCAGGAATAGCCCCAGGATTTGATGTCTCCCGTGGTCCAGTCGAGGGTAGGAGAATGACGCTGGAGCCAGGGTAGGCCAAGAAGGATGTCAGAAGTACAGTTCGGCAAAACAAAGAATTCAATCTTTTCTTGGTGAAGGACCCCAACGGACATGAGCAGGGGTTCAGTGCGGTAACGCACGGTACAATCCAGATTCTCTCCATTTACGGAGGAAATGAAGAAGGGTCTGATGAGACGGATAACAGGAATGTTGAACCTGTTGATGAAGGAGGCTTCAATAAAGTTTCCTGCAGAACCGGAGTCCAGGAAGGCCACCGCAGAGAAGGGGGAGCCGGCAGAAGGAGAGATCCGTACAGGAATAGTCAGACGTGGAGAGGAAGAATTCACACCTAGTAACGCCTCTCCCACGCTCACTAGGTGCGAGCGTTTCCCAGACGTGGAGGACGAATGGGGCAGTCCTTTAGGAAATGTTCAGAGCTCGCACAATAGAGGCATAAGTTCTCATTCCTACGGCGAGACCTTTCTTGCAGGGTCAGACGAGATCGGTCGACTTGCATGGCCTCCTCGACAGGAGGCATGGTATCAGGATGCGTAGGATTCAGGAAGAGAGGAGCCAGGTGCGGATAACGCCTGGTACGAACAAGATCTTTCTCCAGGCGAAGCTCTTGGCGTCTTTCAACGTAGCGGATGTCAATGCGGGTAGCTAAGTGGATAAGCTCTGTCAGGGTGGAGGGTATGTCTCGTGCGGCCAGAGAGTCCTTGATGTGGCTGGATAAGCCTTTCTTGAAGGTTGCGCAGAGAGCCTCATTATTCCAGGCTAGCTCTGAGGCCAGTGTGCGGAACTGTATGGCATATTCGCCCACAGAGGAGTTTCCTTGGACCAGGTTAAGCAGGGCGGTTTCAGCGGATGATGCTCGGGCTGGTTCCTCAAAAACGCTACGAACCTCAGCAAAGAAGGACTGAACGGTGGCCGTAGCAGGGTCATTGCGGTCCCAGAGTGGCGTGGCCCAGGCCAAGGCCTTCCCAGACAACAGACAGACCACAAATGCCACCTTAGAGCGTTCTGTGGAAAACTGGTCCGACATCATTTCAAGATGCAGGGCACATTGAGACAAGAATCCCTGGCACATCTTAGAATCCCCGTCAAATTTCTCCGGAAGAGACAAGCGGATCTTTGAACTAGACGCGGCTGCTCGGAGAGGAGGAGATGCTGGAGCTTGTCGCGGCAGACGCTGCTGGACCATGGCGGTCAACTGCGCCAGCTGCTGTCCTTGTTGGGCAATCAATTGCGACTGCTGGGCAACCACGGTAGTGAGATCAGCGAGATTGGGCAGCGGCACCTCAGCGGCATCCATGGCCGGATCTACTGTCACGGGCCGGGCAGGCGACTATAGAGGAGGCAGGAGGTGGATCCACTGTACCAGAGAGGGGATGGTACGAATCACACCGAAGGACCGGTTCTAAGCAGCTACCGGTTTTCACCAGAGCCCGCCGCAAGGCAGGATGGACTTGCTGCGGCGGTAGCAACCAGGTCGTGTCCCCCAGTAGCGACTCCACCTCTCTGGCGGCTGAGGCTGGTGCGGTACAAAAGGACTAGGCAGAGGCAAGGTCAGACGTAGCAAAGGTCAGGGCAGGCGGCAATGGTTCGTGGTCAGAGACAAAGGCAGAAGGTCAGGTACACAGGCAAGGTAAACTCAAAATACTTCCGCAAGGTACTAGGACAACAAGATCCGGCAAGGACAGGAAGGGGAAGTGGGTTTAAATAGGTTTTGGGTAGTGGAACCGTAATTGGACCGGGCACCAATCAATGGTGCACTGGCCCTTTAAATTTTAGAAGACCGGCGCGCGCGCGCGCCCTAGAACACAGCGGGGCCGCGCGCGCCGGGAGGAAGCAGGAAGAGGAAGGTAAGTGGAGAGGAGAGCGGAGCAGCGCCCACGGCCAGGGGGGCTGGCCGGAGCGCCGCAGAGGGGACGACGCCGTGAGTGCTCCGGGCTGGATGGGACACCCGGAGCACTCGGCGTTACAGTGTGTGTGTATCTATATATATAGATACACACACACATACACATAATAACAGAAAAAAAGTATTTAAATAATAATTTAAAAAATATATAATAATAAAAAATAAATAATGACACTAACAAAATTATTGAGTAATTTTTTTTTTATTAAAAAGCATTTTTCCAATATTACATATATCACATTTCTAAGTATATAGATATACAATACTTTACTGTAGGGAAAATTGTAACTCTTCCGGTTATTCCTGTTCTTCTGCTTCTTCTTCCGTCAGTGTTCTTATCTCGCGCTCTTTCACGATCTCTCTCGCTGTGTCATGTGACGTTCTCTCTGTATCATGTGACGTTCAGGTCACATGATAACAACGATGATGGGGACGAAAGATCGCGGGATGTCGGGGCTGACGTATACATAGGGAAATGACGCAGCCCCAACAACAACATAATAAGATTCCGGCAGTGAGTGTTAACGCCGGAATGATCGTGAATCGGGCGCATGCGTGGTAGTGACCGACACTACTGAAAACAACTGTAACAGAGAATTTAGAAAGGTAAGGAAAAAAATAAAACGACAAAACTATTGCAATTTTTGCTGGTATTAAATAATGTTAAAGTTATAATTTTGACCATACAACCGCTTTAACATTCATGAACATCCCTCTGTGGTGAGGAGGAGGTACTGCAGCAGAGACTTTCCAAGCAAAGCCAGCTACTACCAAGTAAAAGTGTAAACAAGTGAATATATGTGAAAAACTACCATTATCATATATTTATCTTAAAGCACTCAAATTATGCCATATATTTTACCAGCTTATATCAAATAAAGTAAGAATAATAAAGAAATATGCTGCTAAATGCCGTTAGAAAAGGGGGGGGGGTGGTGGAGAATACTTATACTCTCAAAAAGCCCCCAATGGGCACATCTGCCCAAACTGATATGTTTGAAAAGACTTAGAAAGGGGTCTGCAAATACCCCTTTCTAAGTCTTTTCAAACATATGAGTTTGGACAGATGTGCCCATTGGGGGCTTTTTGAGAGTATTCTTCTCCAGCACCCCCCCCCCCTTTTCTAACGGCATTTAGAGAAGACTGGTGCCAGGTCTTCTGCTGATTTCTTATATTATATAATTATATATATGGTCTACCCCCCTTTTTTTTGGCTAAGTTATGTTATAGAATTAATCAGGTGCAATTTTCTCTCATACATATATGTAGCTATGGCATATGGCTTAATTTTAGTGCCTTAAAGTTGATAACTGGTACTAGTAATTCTTGGCGCATATTTCTTTATTATTCTTACTTTATTTGATATAAGCTGGTAAGATATATGGCATAATTTAAGTGCTTTAAGATAAATATATGATAATGGTAGTTTTTCACATATATTCACTTGTTTACACTTTTATTTGGTAGTAGCTGGCTTTGCTTGGAAAGTCTCTGCTGCAGTACCTCCTCCTCATCACAGAGGGATGTTCATGAATGTTAAGCCTTATGGTGCCATATGGTATTAGCCCTTGTAAAATACCTCCTATATAGTTTTAAAATGTTTTAATTACATAGTTTTTATTGCAATCCCTTGCATCTTGTACAGAGAGCGGAGCCACAGATAATATTGAACCATCCAGGGTTAAGAAAACTAATTTGTTTATATTATAGTTCTCCCACAGTGGGCTGTATTACTGACCCTCTCCTTATCGGATTGGAAGATCCGGTATTTTTTGGGGGCGGGTTTGTTGTGGCTCACCTCTCTTAAGCGTGATGGCGTAACACTATGGTACCGCCTCAGAAGACGTTCAATACGAAACGTGCGTAAGGCAGAACCACGCACATCACGCTGTGTCCATCCGGGTACCTGAGACTGGTGTGTAGCTGAGGCGCACGCTGCGATCCTAGTCATACGGATACCGTGTAGCTGTATTTTCAAAATTACCACGCCTTGGAGGCAGCCTTTTATGTTTTGATTTTAACTTTATTTTAATAAACTATCCGAATTTTACTGCACTATGGGAGCCTATCACTTTCTTTACTGAGGACACTGGACAATCGCTGTTTGTCAACCAAATCATCTCTGAATGTGAGAAACCGAGGATTTTTTGGACACCCGCTGTGGATACATACCCTGTCCCGGAAGTAACAGATCGGGAAATCAGGACCCCACCTGGATCCAGCCGTATATGCTGTCTACCCCTGTAGGGGTGCGAGGAGCTGGTGAGTAGGGACCCTTGAGGGGGAGCATCTGTCAAAGTCACTGGAAGATTTTTTGTCATTTAATTAGTTTCACTGTGGACACTTTGAAATCACCGTACACTGTGTGGACTATAAATTGATTTATTTGGACATTTTATAACCATTTGGTTCACAATATTTGAGGAATCAATTCCCCCCTTTTTTGGTAACATGCATATCTGTTGTGGTATATGACCCTTATGCAATTTAGCTAACTCACAGATACATCTAGTATTATTTATTAGACATGGGAGCCGTCGAAAAATTTGTTTCGTTCCGTTTCGTATTAAAAAAAAAATCGTAATTCGTAATTCGTGTACGGAATTCAATTCTGATTCGTACGAAATACGAATTTCGTACGACGCGTATAACGAACGATTCGACCGGAACGAACGAATGATTCGACCAGAAATGTACTTCCCCCACCCAATTCCAGCAGCAATCTTCTCTCTATAATGTCAAATCTTTTCTCTCTATAATGTCGAATCTTTCCTCTCTATGTCGAATCTTTTCTCTCTATAATGTCGAATCTTTTCTCTCTATAATATCGAATCTTTTCTCTCTATAATGTCGAATCTTTTCTCTCTATGTCGAATCTTTTCTCTCTATAATGTCGAATCTTTTCAATTTGGAGCCGAAATTCGTAAACGAAACTTCGTAAACGAAACTTCGTATTTCGTACAGAATTCGTATCCGTAAAAATTCGTAATTCGGATTCGTACAAATGTACGAATTTCGAAAAATTCGTACGAATTTTCGATTCATACGAAACTAATCGCACATGTCTATTATTTATATTATTGAATATTTTCTGGCACTATTTTTGTTTAATACACTATTATCGTACCTTACATAGGGGCAATCCCAGCCTCTTATTGTGTTATCAGGCCTCTATTGGCTTTGGGAGGTGTGGGTATGTGATTGGAAGGTTTTGTCATTTATTATATTTTTTCACCCACTTATACTGTTATCTCCCCACCGCAGGGGACTTTGGTTCAATGATTGGAACCCAGTAACCTTTTGCGGTGACAAGCAACTAGTTATTTCCATCTCCTTTTTATTTTTGAATAAGATTAGCCTATCTTTATCTTCTGGGTCACACCTGAAGAGTGAGCAGCGCCACACCCCACAGCAATTTTTTCATTTATCTAGGATCCTCTTGTAGGATCTTAATAGGGAGGCTGCAGCTCTACACACACATATATATATAAACTCTCCTAAGCGCAGGAATACTACTTTTTCCATAAGGATTAAACATAGTCAATGTTAAATGAGAGAGTAAAGATCCACTTTAATGTGGGGAAAAACTATACATGTGGTCAGTTAAGGTGAGTCATGCAGCATTTTCAAGTCTCAATGACATATGCTTCATATTCAGATAATAGGCAAGGTTTCCTATTCCAGTTTTCTAACAGATGTATGGTAATAAGTAAGAACAGCACTCGTCCATGTCACTGAATTCACAATCCCATCTCTGAAGCCGTAATGCCCATTTTAAAGACATTATACACTGATTAGCATATTGCAGGTCTTATAAAAGATTGCACTGTCATGGCCGGGTTCATTTAGCATGTATTCAGAACAATGGATGGTTATTTTATGCTCCAAGATTAAAAAAATATTGCAGGAATGAAGAGAACATTTTTTTCAACTGTGTCTACAAGAATATTTATAAATTGTACGGCAAAAAGTCACCAAAAATGTTTTATGTAGTTTATGATTCACATTTGTTTTTTTTTTTAAGGAAACTTTTTGGAATTAACAAAGGGAAATACATCATTTTTAGTGTGAACATTGATGTATTTTTGAGTGTCTCAAATCAACAATGCCATTACAAGTTCTATGTGTTGTAACAAATCACTTTAAATACTTAAAGACCGGCATGCTCAACCCCCTTCCTGTCAAGGTAATTTTTAAGTTTTAAGCACTGTGATACTTTGACAATTACTCCTTCAACGCTGTACCCAAATTATTTTATAAATTTAGGGAAAACTGTATATTCTGTCGTGTTAATTTGGTTAAAAAAATAAAAAATAAGTGTATAATATTTAGACTATTATACACTATTATTTTTATTTTCATTTTCATTCATTCATTCATTTTTTATAATTTTTCCATTTTATTTGTATTGTTATTATTATTTTTATTTGTATTTTCTTGTCAATTTCATTTTTTGTCAATTTCATTTTCATTTTCACACATATTATTGTTTCCAATATTCCTCTCTCTAATATTCATTGGTTCCCATTAATATGCATTTATTGTATTTATCTTTGGTCCTTGTTGTATTTTGCCGTATTTTGCCCCTGACCTTTTTAATATATGCTTGCCACCTATGCTTGCATGGTAAGATCACAAAAAGAAAGGACACTAGGACCCAGGAGCTCTGTCCACAGAGCATATAAGCCCTCATCCAACATGGCCCCCGTTAGGCCTGAAGAAGGAGCGCATGCTCCGCAAACGCGTCGCCTATTGGTCCTTTGAGCAACCCGGAAGTGCAGTCATCCACACGGCCCACCGCTTACCCGGAACTGACGTCATCCCCCTGGCTCCCTGTGTGACTGAGGTACAGGAAGCGTCGGCTACCACCGGCGCAACCCGGTCCACAACACCAGCCTGCAGCCATCAGAGTGACTTTCCTCCCGGACGTTCCATGTTTGACACACTCAGTTTTATCCTACCTTTGTGAGTATATATGCTCTACTTGCTCATTTAAACTATATGTGATATACTGCACTTAGAGTGGTGCCTCTGTGCTTTCTCCCCCAGCTGATTCAAGATTTGCTTCACATCTTCACTGGGCTGCCTCCAAAGTGTTTTAGCACAGACTATATGGACTTTAATAGTCTCATGTTTTAAACCATTGCCTTGTTAAAAAAAATCTCCTTTTTGCTTGAGTTATCCCACATCGCCGCTGGTGCAAGCGCCAACTCCCTCCTATATATCGTTGTTCCTACTTATAGGAACAAACAATTTGTCTCCTCTCCCCTGGCAGAACAGTGATTTGTGTGTTTACACACACAAATCCCTGTGCTGGCTCTCGTGCATGCGATCCCGTGGGGCCATCAGTGTTTGCGTCCGGCAGCGATCAGGTCCCCCCCGCACCCTCTGGGAAAAGGGAAAACCGTACCCGTACCGGGTTTCGCCCAGGTGAGCCATTTTGCAGCATTAGATTTACGTGAGCCGGTCGGGAACCGGTTAAAGAGTACCTCTATAGGGTTACGGTGTGAAGGCACTGCCAACACCCAAAGCCCAATGTTTCCGCACCTGTTACTTTTATCAAAAGTCTGCAAAAAATCTTGTTCTGATTCTGATTGCACTAATTGTGGTTTCATCATTTTTTTTCTTGATAAATTTAATTTTTGCTGCAGCAGTTTCTATACATGGTACAGATTCGCCTCTTTACAGGCAGACACTATATTTAAAGGAATTTTTCATTTTTAATGTTTCACTTTAAGCATAATTTAAAACTCATTCAAAAATATTTTTTTAAAAGGGTAGTGTTAAAGTGTTTAACACATATTTCTTATTTTATATAATTCTCCTTGTCTCCTAAAGATATGTCCCCCTGCGAGTGTGTTTTATAAAAAAAATGCAGTATGTACTTTATTTCTGAGCGCCGATTAATGCTCACGTGATCCACCACCTCTCTCCTCTCCCTGTCTGACAGATGCAGAGGGAGGGAGCAAGATTCCCCCGCTGATGTCAGTCTGGAGGGGAGGAGGAGAGAGGCGGCGGGTCACACAAGCGCCGATCTGCGCTCTGTAATGAGGTAAACATCGTAATTTTTTTAATAAAACACACACACTGGGGAACATATCCTTAGGAGACAAGGAGGATTATATAAAGTATGAAATGTTATTTCAGCAGCAGGAGGGGGGAGGGGCCTGACACAGGAGTCGACAGGTAGGGAGGGAGACGGACAGAAGGACAGACAGGAGAGCTGCAGATGACGGTGGCACATAAACTGACCATGGTGTCAGGGCTCAGCAGCAATAATACACAGTGGTCAGTTTACAAAAGGGAGGGCAGAAACTGTCAGGATCAGCCAGGTTTTTTAGGTGTTACAGGGGGCCAAATTACACAGCACAAGCACTGGAAACAGGATCATATTTTTTTTTTCCGGTTAACAAACACTTTAAATGTATTAGCAAATTTAGAACCACTTACAAACTGAAGCCAAACTCTATGCTTTTGGGTTGAATGTTTTGCATGAATAAATAAAAACTGATCATTTCAAATCACACCTGCCAGTGTTAAGTGATTTTTCTCATCCATGTAAATTATATACAACTGTATACTGTACTGATACATTCTGCTGGTGTGTTTTTTGATTTTGAAAAAAAAAACAGACTTACTGGCTGGATTACCAGATGAAAATATAATAATGAAACCCTAAAAAGGAAACTAATACAGCCATCTCATCTAAGAATTATTAAGCCACAATAGAATAAATGTTTGCTTTTGGGTTTATTACTGCTTTAAATACAAACTTTTTTTAGCAGGTGATGTCTTTTCTAATAGGACATTTGCATTTAAACATTGTATGTTATAGATCAGAGTGGCTTTTATTTTTTATTTTTTTGCAACAACACATACAATATGTATATTTGAGTATCTCTTTAAGATATGATTATGCTAATAATTTGCACTGTATAAATAATTCTTCCTTCCTGCACCTTCTAATCTTTATGACCTAGCCTGCCTCTAGATTGAAATGCCTCGATGGGGTGGGGGGGTGAGGCAAGTCCCAGGCCAAGCTTCTAGTATGCACACCTAGAACTATAAAAATTGTATATACAAATGTTGACACCATCAGTGTGTGGCCACTCTTTGTGATTCTATCTTCTTTTGGGGGGTCTGAATAAGTGTCATCCTGCATGTGCCTACTGATGGTGGGAGACAGTTCTAAGAAGCTGGCATAAGAGATATCCTGTATAGGGAAAACCTACTTCTTCTCTCCTTGTCAGGTACCTCCCCCTAACACTGCTTCCAAACAAGTAGAGTTGTCATGTACCTTGGTGGAGGCTTTTCATGCAGCTCTGGTTCAAACACACCTGCTCAGGTTCCTGGCACCAATGCTGGATAGCAGATAATTATCAGCAGAGATGGTCTGCCTAGATGGTGGTAGATGAAAGCAGGAGAACATGATGAGGAGCAGGGAATAAAATCAGGGTCTAGAAGCAAGCCAGGTCAAACATGGGAGGTCAAGCAGGAGTGAGGTCAAGTAGCAAATCCTTTTAATAGGGCTCTCTGCACCAGTCCTGAGATTGAATGTGCATGGGCGTGCACCAGTAGGCTGATGTGCGCCTGTGCATGTAGACGTGCGCACATTGATGTGCCTACAGGTATATCTACGCAGCTTACTGGGAGGAGTCCCCTATCTGCGTGCTGGCACATGCACATTCCCACTAGCATCCTGAGAAGGGTTCTATCCCTGACTTACTTAAAATGACACAGAAAGTACTATTCAAGCACTTCTGGGTCAACATGGCTGCCCAAATCTTGCGGGATTTTGGCATCCAATAGGAGATTCCCGGCTTCCCCAAGATAGCAAGCTGTAGCCTATAACAGAGGCCAAAATAATCGGCAATGGTTGCCTGCCAGCCTAAAGAAATGGCACAGTGCCACCTTCAGATCAGTAAACAAACTCCAGCCCAATACCTGCCTACATCTGTACCTTCTGATTTTAAATGGTACTATCCAATGGACAATGCAGTTACATTACAGTACTAATGCACGCTAGTGCCATGCAGGAGAACTTTAAAAAAATATATATTTTAAACATCATTCCTCCACAAGAGTTTGCCTTTCATCCATTTCTGTAGAACTGGCAGAGGGAAAATAGTTAAATATTTTCGGGGACTCCTGTGATGAGATGCCTCCACTAGAGTTCCCTGTTCTGTCTGATTGCTGTACTTTTGCTTACATCAGAGCTTCCGTAAAAATTATATTGCGAGGGGCGTGGCCTGGACGAGACGCAAGATGGCAGCCTAAACTGAGCTCTCCTGCAGACCGAGGATTAAACTGCATCTTCCCGGGATCTGACACCGCCAAATCAGCCATGGGTAAGCCCAACAGAAGTGCCTCACAGGGAAGGAGACAAACACCCAACTCAGCCATAACATTCTGGACATCTTCCGGACATGGAACTCAGGCAAGTCGGGGATTCACAGGCCTCACAGGCCTCAGCCCCACACTCACCGAGCAGCGGCTCTGACATGCAGGCAGATGGAAGGGACACAGACACCATGAGATCTTTTCCTCCTGTAAGCCTCCCTGACTTGCAAGCTGTGGCCATGGACATTAAGAGCTCTCTCTGGCAGCTGCAATATCAGACCTTAAATCTGATGTGCAGGCAATAGCTCACCGCATGGACACTGTGGAGCAGGCCTCACAGCTACACACAGCGGCCATTAAACAAGTGCAACACACTTATGATACACAGCTGCCACGCCACATGGAGGATCTTGATAACCGCGGAAGCAGGTACAATATACGGGTAAGAGGAGTCCTGGAGGTGATTGAACCGACAGTCATACCACAGACTATTTGTGCAATCTTCAATGACATCTTAGGCCGCCCAGAAGACTCCCCCATTGAAATGGAGAGAGCCCACCGTGCACTGAGACCCCCACCTAGAGACTCTGAACCCCCAAGGGATGTCATATGCTGTGTGGTGAACTTCCCTCTTAAAGAAGAAATTCTCAGAAAAGCGAGGGATAGAGGGCGCATTGTGTATAATGGCGCTGACATAAATCTTTTTCAAGACTTATCCCAAATCACATTACAAAACAGACATGCATTGTGCCCGCTACTGGAAGCTCTCTGTTCCCGCAATATCCAGTATAGATGGAAGTTCCCATTTGGCCTGTCAGCCACCGCCAGGGGCCGTTCTGCGCTGCTACGCACACCGGAAGATCTGCAATCTTTTTGCGATCAACTTGATCGGCCTCAAATTGAACTACCAGACTGGTATGCTTTTTATTTTCCAAGTGAACCCTGGTGTCAAGTTTCAGCTGTTCCATCACCAAAAGCCCAAAGACACCGCTCAAGATGCCGCAGATTGGACCCTATCTCACCCGAACCTCCCGCCATGCATAGAGACCTGAACCACCGGAGCCCTGGAATCGCAGGAACCTTGCGTAGAGATCGACCGGAAACCTAAACAGACCAAGTGGCACGCAAGTACCTTTCTTTGGGTACTATTATTGCTAACTTAAATGTTCTCCTTCTGTTGTACTTGTTGTACAAAATTAACATTCCATACACCAACCTGTTCTCTTCTGCACCTTTACAAGACTTTTTGAGATTACTGTTGAATCTACCGGAAACGTATTCTGCTTGCTGAACAAACCCAGTAGGGTGAAGGGTAAGAACTGTCCGGTATGCACAGTAATTCATCATTTGGATATTCTTTTCAACACTCCCTGCATCGAGATGAAAGGTGCAACCAGAGACGGCTTTCCCGTCACAAACCCAGAAGTAAAAGACTTTATACGCTCTGGATGTCTAACATTGTTCACTTGATCTAATTACTCTAACAACCTTTTTTGTTCCTTTTTATCTTAGGATTCAGATCTCAAGGACTCGCTCCCAGTAAGCTAGTTATAAACTTAAAACAAATTTATTAATTAGCCTATATCTCTACTGGAGATATTATGACTGTTTATAACATGGAGGGGCGCGGGTGTGGCACTACCTCTATCCGCAGAGCTTTACAATATAAGGCAATAAGAAAATTCTTCATGACGCAATTTTACTTATGCAAACCTAGAATATCAGGTAGTGACCCGTATATGGGGTGAACATTTTTGTTTTGATGCTTAACTAAATCTTTACATTTTCAGCACCCTATTAAAGGACCTCAATGCATTAGTGTCTGGGATTCCACAAGGCCTTGACATCTCCGGACGGGGCTTTGGGCCACACCTCTTTCCTCCAGCATCACTAGGTATACATGCCTACTCTAATTAAGGTACTCCTCTCGCAATGTCCTAGTGTAAAATTTTCTGTTTATTTCTTTGAAAGTCAGCCTAGTAATTATCCTTATGTTAGACGACTAACATCTTTTTTTTCTTATGGTACATATGGTACAATCGACCCCCTTCAGGGATAAATGTAAGAATAAAATGTTTATAGGTTTTTGTTTCTATTTCAGGAATGTTTTAATACTTTAAACACGAGTTGAGGGTTATTCATTATATTTTTGAGATTGGGTTATAAGAACCCTATGTATTTAATGTTTGGATAGTCTAATATAGATTAGCGTTTTATTACTTTATTATCCTGAAGTTCAGGCTCCCGGGACTTACCCTTAGATTATACAGTAGGCACATGTAAGTCCTCGGTCCTGCGGGATTATGATGGTCTCGCCCACGCTATCGAACCCAGAGCTGCAGTATTTATACTGTATCAGCTAACCCACCGGCTCTATCCCCCCCCCATTTTCACAGGTGTTATAGAATTACTATTTTAACCTCTGGTAACTACTTTTTCACACTTTTATCTTCTCTTTTTGCTTATTTTCTTCCACGCCCTTTTTTTTTTTTCTTGCTCCTTTTTTTTTTTCTTTTTTGTCTTCCCTCTCTCCTTCTCCAATCTCTATTCCCTCCTGCCTGGGGTACCAAGCACATCTCTGCTAGACTAAAGTTGCGAATTCAGCAATACTTTGCGGAAAATGACACACCTGGTATCTCCCCAACCTCTCTTAGGGAAGCTCTCAAGTGTGTGATCAGGGGAGAACTACTGGCCAAAAAAAGAGAATATGGGAATCCCACCTATTATCTAAACTGCAATACTCACCGATATATTGTCAGGGGTGTAATCAAGAATATATAGCTATAAATTCAAAAAAGAAACAGACAAATACACTCCCTAAAGAGTTAACTGCATTTATTACAATTAATGCTAAAAAGCATGTATCAAAAAGTACCAATAAACATACATAAAACCAGGTCCCCTATCTAATATAGGGAATCAATACCAGAACATTCCCCACATATATTACCAGTGACGGCATGAACAGATGACTAAACTGGGGTATGCCTCCCTAGAAGAGGGAGACAGTAGGTGCAGCATACATACCTACCCTCCCCCAGAAAAAACCAAACACTCCCAAATACATCCAAACAATGACCGAGTCACTAACTCTAAATAGATACCCTATAGATGTTCCTACTCAGGGCAGTGTATCCCTGAAATCAGGTAAAATAACACTATCCCTGGGTGGAATCCAATGAAGGGAGTATACACATATATGGAAAAAGTGGGAGTAAAAAATCACCAATCAATATAGGACAGCTGAAAAAAGTTGAAAAAAAGTTCAGTCACAATTCAAAAAGTGTAGGAAAAATGGAGAAATGTTCATTAAGACCATTGAATATTCACCTCTTGTGATGTAATGTAATTTCAAACAGTTCTCCTAGTAGTCAGAGGTATGAATGGATATCGAAAGACAAACAAATACTCCTGCGCACAAGTGGAATACCGGACAGTTTGAAAGTGAACAAATGGATGACACTTGGCTTTGCTGCCTTCACAGATAGGGGTATCCTAGTGGTAAATAACAAGAAAAGAAAAAGAAAGGCGCACCAGCCTCGTGCATTACCGTTGGATAAATTTATTATAGCGAATAAAAGAATCCTACTTACAAACAAACGAAAAAGCCATGCGTTTACAAGGAACCACAGACTATGTACCGCCCACACCAGTGGGTACTCCACCCCTTGTCCATTGCTAGGGGAGTGTGCATATGCGTGTATATATTGGGTAGTCAGAGAGAGGAACACTGCTGAGCTCTGAGGAAGAAGACTCGTCTTCGAAACGCGTCAGCCAGCAGTGATCTTTGTCAATCCCTCCGTGACCGATTTGAGTGGATTCGTTTTGGACGCATTGCTGCGCCTCTGTGGTTCCTTGTAAACGCATGGCTTTTTCGTTTGTTTGTAAGTAGGATTCTTTTATTCGCTATAATAAATTTATCCAACGGTAATGCACGAGGCTGGTGCGCCTTTCTTTTTCTTTTCTTGTTATTTACCACTAGGATACCCCTATCTGTGAAGGCAGCAAAGCCAAGTGTCATCCATTTGTTCACTTTCAAACTGTCCGGTATTCCACTTGTGCGCAGGAGTATTTGTTTGTCTTTCGTTATTCAAGGTACTGCTTTTGGGGTCTCCAGCTGCAGAGTGTGAATTTGGAATTTCTTTTTACCAGTACTATTGGAAACTAGCTGCGACAAGGGACAATGGTCAAATCTATTGAAGATAGACAGCTAAGAAGGTCCTCATTGGCTAGAGGGTTCACCAATAGTATAGATACTTTTGAATCTGAGAAAGCTATCAATGAACTGACTGCAGCAATTGTGACCGACGAACCCACTCCATCAAGAGAGGATAAAATGATATCTTTATTCTATAGACTCAAAGATGCATTAGAAAAAGAAATGCTCCAGTGGTGGGATATTTTGTTATTACAGAAATATGTGGAATTCAAACGAGTTCCTAGGGGTTTAAGAATCACCAAGCTGTGTTCTTTCCTTGACGATGATCTCAAGGAAAAATTTTTTTTTGTCTGCATGAATGCAATCGTTTATGGCTACAATATATCATAGACCAGAGAGAACGCAATCTTATTATAATTCGTGCTGACATTAATACTTTGCAGGAGGAGCTGTCTTCACTCTCGGATGTTGTTACATTCGACAGCTGGGATCTGAAAATAAACGAACTAATGATTGAATATGAAACGGGTCTCATTAGTAAGAAATCAGGGAAGTTTGAGCGTGACCGATTGGATTACCTAAACAATCAGGAATTCAATTGGAAGAAACCTAAGATACTACACAAGGGTGGAAACATGCTCAAGATGGGCCCCAACAGCTCGCCTGCAATAGATGAGCCGTTGTGCTCTACCAACCCACCCCCAGTTCCCCCCTTATCTCAATCCCAACACAATTTGTATGCCAACATCCATAGTCATCCGAAAAATAGTCGATTTAACCATAACAATAACAACAACCACTTCAAGTCTAAAGGGAAATCTAAAGGGAAATCTAAAGGTGGGCCTAATAGTTACCATCATTGGTCTCTCAATAGAGGCCAACAGAGAAGTGGCAATCAACATCCTAGCCAGCTTCATCCATCACAATTATCCAATAAAGTAGCACCTCCTATTTCCAGAACTGGAGACTCTGGGGCTTCTAATACACCTCCCACAGCCCCCTCTAAGATTAGGGTACCTGACACCTCCACAGCTATAGATATCCAGTTGGGTCTGGAATCTGTGGGTGGCATCCGGACATATAACCCCTTCACCACTGTCAAGGTCACCTGTGGCCAGGTGACAGATGCACACCGTAGGGGGACAGGAGTCCACCGCAAGGTAGTGAACCCTATGGCTGACTGCTGCGGATAGGAAACTGGGTGGTTGTGGAAAGCGGGACCAGAGGAGCACAACCGGGATCCTAACGGAAGCTAGAGCCAAGATTCCCCAGGGCGCGGAGTCTAAGACCCAGCAGGTCTTCTCCAGGGCCTCTAGTGGTGAGGATGTTATGCTGCAGGCTGGGACCAGGTCGCGGCCCCTGGAGTTTCCTAGCTCACGCCCCGTAGGATAAGGGGAAAAGAGGGGAAGCAGCAGCACAAGATATGAGAGAACCGAATAACAAGCTGAAGGTCAGGGGCCACAAGCAGACAAGGATAACGAAAGAACGAGCCGAAGGTCAAGGGTCACGAGCAGACAGGGATAGTCGGGGACAAGCCAATAACGTAACAGAGAGACAGACGTAGCACACGGCAGGCAGGAACCCAAACACACAATGCCTAACAAACACGTTGATCAGCCAAGCAGGCTTGCAGTGCACAGGTTAATATAGTGTTCTGTGATAGGGCCTGGGGTGGAGTCTGGCTGGGAGGAGATTATAAAGGAAGCCAGGTGAAAGGGCTCAGGCCTCTAAGATGAACACATGGGAAGGAAGGTAAGCTGACAGACAAACACTACTGCATATCCATGACAACCACCCTGGAGAATCTTGAAACAGACCCCAGTACTGGCAGTTCAGCCAACCTAACACCTCTGTCGACTTTTTTAGAGATGGAAGTTGCAAAAATAGAGGGTACTGCAACAGAGAAAGAGAAGATAGACCCTCTAGTGAGGAAAACAAGGAAAAGAGAGGAGGAACCAGGCGAGGCAAGAGAGGAGGAAAGAGATATAAAAAGAGGCAGGGTGTAGAAAGCACCCACTCTACAATTAAAATTTATAACCTGTCCAGTTCGGTGTTTACCGGTACCGAGCTGGACCTCTTGAGAAAGGGACTCAATTATGCACCACCAAGTGTACCGAATTTATTTGAATTGTTTATCGATCTGAATAAATACGTGCGCAAACTCACTATCCAACGATATTACATCATGAAGGATAAGGAGAAAGATACCCTAGCGCCAAGTGGTGATGAGCCAATATCTCCTACAACCTCCGACACTAGTGTAGACGAGGAACTTGCCCTTAATATCTTGGAGGAATTGTATTTGGAAGCTCAACAACATGATGATATGCCATCAACCAGCATGGGGCCCCCTGGTGAAAATACAGTAGTTCACACCTCCTTTAGGCCTAAGTCCTCTTTTTTTCCCTATTGGGCTAAGGGTAGATTCATTTCCACGTTTTATGATGTGGTCTTTGAATCGTTCAAATCTAAATTCCACTATGGTACTACTAAATCTGACAAGCACAATAAACATCTCGATCCTTTAGGGATGTCTATTGAGAGCCTCAAACAGAACCAGGAGGTCATTATAAGGAAAGCTGATAAAGGTGGCAGCCTTGTTATCCAGAATAAGGCTGATTACATAGCAGAAGCAATGAGATTACTGGGGGACTCAGACACTTACATCAGACTGAGTAAAGACCCAGTCCTTGAGTACACCAAAGAACTCAAAGTACTCCTTGATCAAGCCCTTCTGGATACTGTCCTCACAAAGAACGAATATCACTTTCTTTATAATAGATATGCAGTCACTCTGCACTTTTACCATATCCCCAAAGTGCACAAGAGTGAGGTTGATCCCCAAGGCAGACCAATCATTGCAGGGATCGATGGCATCTGTAGCAATTTGGGGTGCTATATCGACCATTTCCTGCAAAAATTGGTGGTGAGCCTTCCATCGTTTGTCAGAGACTCCAGCCACATGCTGGAGATTCTGTCACACTATGTGTGGCAACCTAGCTACAGGTGGCTCTCACTAGATGTGGCCTCCTTATATACGTCTATTGACCACATACACGGTTTGAAGGCTATTAATCATTATTTATCTGAGGATGGTGAACTCAATTCCCTACAGGCTAAATTTGTGCTTGACTGTGTGGAATTCTCCCTTACGCACAATCATTTCTCTTTTTTAGGAGAACATTTCCTGCAGATTAGAGGTACGGCTATGGGAGCCAGGTTTGCCCCTAGCTATGCGAACCTCTTTATGGGGCTCTGGGAGCACTCCTTTATTTGGAGCAACAACCCGTATGGGGCTAACCTGGTCCTTTTTGCTAGGTATATTGATGATATACTTATTATCTGGCAGCTTGATGCCTGTGTAAGCTTTTGTCCTACCACTTCTCATTCCCTCCCCTCCCTTATTGTTCCTCCCCCCTTCCTCCTCCTCTCTCTCCCCCCCTCCCTCTCCCACTATCATTCAGTGTGGGCTGGTCCATTGACTATGTACCGCCCACACCAGTGGGTACTCCACCCCTTGTCCATTGCTAGGGGAGTGTGCATATGCGTGTATATATTGGGTAGTCAGAGAGAGGAACACTGCTGAGCTCTGAGGAAGAAGACTCGTCTTCGAAACGCGTCAGCCAGCAGTGATCTTTGTCAATCCCTCCGTGACCGATTTGAGTGGATTCATTTTGGACGCATTGCTGCGCCTCTGTGGTTCCTTGTAAACGCATGGCTTTTTTGTTTGTTTGTAAGTAGGATTCTTTTATTCGCTATAATAAATTTATCCAACGGTAATGCACGAGGCTGGTGCGCCTTTCTTTTTCTTTTCTTGTATGAATGGATATGGAGCATATCAAAATCTATGAGATGGTAATACCATATGAATGAACTCATAGATTCATCCAGAGTTGGGAGTCACCTGAACAATAACTGGAAATCAGTGAGATAGTTGCTATGGCCTCCCACTACATGCGGGTATTTGCCATCTATTCAAAAAATTACATTTGTTTAAAGGCTCATAGTATATATGTCATGGATATGCAGTAGTGTTTGTCTGTCAGCTTACCTTCCTTCCCATGTGTTCATCTTAGAGGCCTGAGCCCTTTCACCTGGCTTCCTTTATAATCTCCTCCCAGCCAGACTCCACCCCAGGCCCTATCACAGAACACTATATTAACCTGTGCACTGCAAGCCTGCTTTGCTGATCAACGTGTTTGTTAGGCATTGTGTGTTTGGGTTCCTGCCTGCCGTGTGCTACGTCTGTCTCTCTGTTACGTTATTGGCTTGTCCCCGACTATCCCTGTCTGCTCGTGACCCTTGACCTTCGGCTCGTTCCTTCGTTATCCTTGTCTGCTTGTGGCCCCTGACCTTCAGCTTGTTATTCGGTTCTCTCATATCTTGTGCTGCTGCTTCCCCTCTTTTCCCCTTATCCTACGGGGCATGAGCTAGGAAACTCCAGGGGCCGCGACCTGGTCCCAGCCTGCAGCATAACATCCTCACCACTAGAGGCCCTGGAGAAGACCTGCTGGGTCTTAGACTCCGCGCCCTGGGGAATCTTGGCTCTAGCTTCCGTTAGGATCCCGGTTGTGCTCCTCTGGTCCCGCTTTCCACAACCACCCAGTTTCCTATCCGCAGTAGCCAGCCATAGGGTTCACTACCTTGCGGTGCACTCCTGTCCCCCTACGGTGTGCATCTGTCACCTGGCCACAGGTGACCTTGACAGTTTGATCAGCCATGAACCCGGCTGACATCCCGCTACCCGTGGATGATCCATTGCAGGGCATAGTTTGCAGACTTGAAACCCAGGAATCGAATCAGACTCAGGTGATGCGATTCCTCCAGGATCTGGCTTCTCGCTTCGAGCAGCTTCAGGCCTCCTTGGGAACCCTGAATCCGCAACCTCAAATACAATCAGCGGCTGCACCTATTGCACCAGTCGCAGCCACACACTCGCTACAACTGCCAGCTCCGTCCCGTTTCTCTGGGGACTCCAAGGCTTGCAGGGGGTTCCTTAGCCAATGCACGATTCATTTTGAGCTCCAGCCCCAAAACTTCCTGTCTGATCGGGCTAGGGTAGCCTATATCATTTCCCTCCTCTCTGGTGAAGCTTTAGCCTGGGCAGCCCCTCTGTGGGAACTGAATGATCCAGTGGTTTCTAGCCTGTCTGGCTTCTTGAAACTTTTTCGGAATATCTTCGAAGAACCGGCTCGTGTCTCTTCAGCGGCCAGCGCCCTTTTACGTCTCCGCCAAGAGTCTGCTTCTGTGGGACAGTATGCCCTTCATTTCCGCATACTGTCGGCTGAGTTGAGCTGGAACAATGAGGCCTTAGTCGCAACCTTTTTGCATGGCCTGTCTGATAGAGTGAAGGATGAATTAGCTGGAAAGAACCATCCCCACTGATCTGGCCGGCGTTATCTCCTTGTGTAACCAGATCGATATTCGCTTTCAGGAGAGGACCTTAGAAAAGCAACGCCAGCACTCCTTGGTTCTTAGTCAGCCTGAGCTCCCCTCTCTTCGACCCGTAGAGCATCTCCTACCAGCTGAGGAACCCATGCAGCTGGGTCGGACCAGGCTATCCCCCGAGGAACGTGCTAGGCGCAGAACTCTTGGTCTGTGTCTTTACTGTGGGGGCAAATGTAATTTTCGTGACACTTGCTCTCTTTGTCCAGAAAAACGTTCGGTCCACTTCATCTGGAAAGTGGAGTATTGGACCCAGAAATATCACCTTCCCCTTCTCGTCTTCTGCTTTCTGTGTTCCTTCATGTTGGTGCTTCATATTATTTGGTCTCAGCATATCTGGATTCCGGAGCCGCTGGTAATTTCATGGACTGGGAAATCGCATCGTCCATGAGACTTACTCTTTTGCCCCTCACCACACCATTGGTGGTCTTGGCGATTGATGGTACTGTTCTCCCAGGGGGACCTATCCGCTTCCAGACCCTCCCTGTTAAGATGTCGGTAGGGACACTCCACCAGGAGTGGATATCCTTCCTTATCTTACCCAAGGCCTCAACGCCTATAATTTTGGGTCTCCCATGGTTACAGCTCCATTCTCCTCATGTGGACTGGACTACTGGACAGATCCTGGCTTGGGGTCCCTCCTGTTCCTCGTCCTGCCTACCCAAGGTTGCCCCCTGTGAATCTGAGCCGGTCATTCATTCCGGGTTGCATAACCATTTACATTTCTCTGTCCCTAACCACCCTTGGACGCACAGCCAGGCTAGCTTGTCTACAAGTCCTGCAGTCGCTACGTCTTGCGATGCGATTCAGGTAGTCGCTACACCTGACTCAGCTATTCACTCTGCCTCTGTACTAGTTATGCCAGTCCAGCCCATGCCCAGTGAGCCTCCTACTTTTTCTTGTTCGGGACATTCTGCTTGTCCTTCAGCTATTCAACTTGACTCCGGCGACATGTCACCTTCTAACCAACCTGACTTCAGGGTTCCACTGACATCTGCCCAGTCTGATGGTCCTGTGCAAGATGACCAGTTCCCCTTTAAGGGTCTAGGGGACCCTCCTCAGATTCCTGTTGATCCTCTCATGCCCTTGCTTATTCCTAGAGAGCCTTTGGTCCTCAATAGATCTTCTTGTCATCTCCCTACCTCGTTTTCGGTCTTAAGTACGGATAATCTTAAGTACGAGGTTAGACAAGTTCTGGATTCTCGGCTCTGCAGAGGCATTCTTCAGTACCTTGTGCATTGGAGAGGTTTTGGTCCTGAGGAGGCGTCTTGGATCGCTGCATCTGATGTCGCTGCACCTCATCTGTTGAGAAGGTTTCATCAGAGATTTCCCTTTAAGCCTGGGTCCAGGCGGGGGAGGGCCCATAAGAGGGAGGGTACTGTCATGGATATGTAGTAGTGTTTGTCTGTCAGCTTACCTTCCTTCCCATGTGTTCATCTTAGAGGCCTGAGCCCTTTCACCTGGCTTCCTTTATAATCTCCTCCCAGCCAGACTCCACCCCAGGCCCTATCACAGAACACTATATTAACCTGTGCACTGCAAGCCTGCTTGGCTGATCAACGTGTTTGTTAGGCATTGTGTGTTTGGGTTCCTGCCTGCTGTGTGCTACGTCTGTCTCTCTGTTACGTTATTGGCTTGTCCCCGACTATCCCTGTCTGCTCGTGACCCTTGACCTTCGGCTCGTTCCTTCGTTATCCTTGTCTGCTTGTGGCCCCTGACCTTCAGCTTGTTATTCGGTTCTCTCATATCTTGTGCTGCTGCTTCCCCTCTTTTCCCCTTATCCTACGGGGCATGAGCTAGGAAACTCCAGGGGCCGCGACCTGGTCCCAGCCTGCAGCATAACATCCTCACCACTAGAGGCCCTGGAGAAGACCTGCTGGGTCTTAGACTCCGCGCCCTGGGGAATCTTGGCTCTAGCTTCCGTTAGGATCCTGGTTGTGCTCCTCTGGTCCCGCTTTCCACAACCACCCAGTTTCCTATCCGCAGTAGCCAGCCATAGGGTTCACTACCTTGCGGTGCACTCCTGTCCCCCTACGGTGTGCATCTGTCACCTGGCCACAGGTGATCTTGACAATATAGACTCACTTGTGGCTTTAACTGCCAAGCATCATTCGTCCATTACTGCACCTATATCCACGTATTGGATGCAATCCTTGTTAATGGATGATATTAAAATACCGCAAGGTTCAAGGCAGTTGCCCTAAGCAGCTAAATATGCAGTCTTACTCACTGTTTCGGAGCTAGGCGTCACTCACAGGAATTATATTCCATTGATCGATACATGTGTGTCCATATCATAGAGTGCATGACTTAAAAGCAGACAGATGATGCTGGATTGCAGGTGAAGCTGTAGTTTATGCCCCTCTGAGTAAAAGATAGTAAGCTCCAATCCAAAGGTTATATGGAATAAGTCTGTATAGAGAATAGTGATTTTCCTGATGTCAATCAGTTTGAATCTATATGTGGTATCCTCCAAACGACAATGGTTACGGCTCCAAAGTGAACTTCATTGAGCCAATGTAGGGGTGACTCGGTAGAGGGTGAAAAAAGGGAGTGCTGCACCCAAGAGATTACATGTTTCGTTCCATGCTGCTTGGAACTTCTTCAGAAGTTTGAAGTCTGAAGAAGTTCCAAGCAGCATGGAACGAAACATGTAATCTCTTGGGAGCAGCACCCCCTTTTTTAACCCTCTACCGAACTTCTCGATTTCCTCAGAAAATGCAGACCGTTGTCAAGACTCCTTCCCATTCCAATGGAAGAGAGATGCAATTACATACCTGGGTATCCAGATCATGTCTAAATTGTCAGATTTGTACAAATACAATTTTCATGTAATTTTGAACAAAACTAAAACAGATCTAAAGGATTGGGCAGGCTTAAATGTTTCCTGGTTTGGCCGTTCGGCCTTGCTCAAAATGACTGTTCTCCCACGCTTTCTTTATTTGATGCAGACTATCCCAATACATCTCTTATCAACCTTTTTCATGACATACAGACAGGCCTGCTCAACATTTATTTGGAAAAATTCTCCACCACGTATCAAATACACTCGACTGACCCGCACTAAGACTAGGGCAGGAATAGGCTTACCCGACTTCTATAAATATTATCTGGCTTGCCATCTCACCAGAATAGTTGACTGGAACATTCACAATGACGAAAAATTATGGGTATGCAGAGAAAACTCCTTTACACAATTCCAAATCCACAATCTTCCTTGGATCTCACCTAGACATTGGCCAACGGAGTCTTTGACACACCCTCTTATTTACCCATCCCTGGTAGCCTTCACACGGTCAGTTAAAGCCACAGCCCTTTCCTCGGTTCCGGGGCCCTTGACCACATTAAAAGGCAACCCCGATTTCCCACCAGGTAATGTAGGCTCATTTTTGAGGCACGAATGGCCCTATAAAGATATGAGAGTGCAACACTTCTTCTTGAAAGGTGCCCCCTACACCTATGACAATCTGATTGACATTTCATTGACCAAATCCTTCCCCTTCTGGACTTTTAGACAGATACAAAATTTCCTGTCCACACACACACCACAATCAGCACGGACAAGACAGCCTACACCTTTTGAATCCCTTTGCACGAGAAAAACACCACAAAGGCATTTAATATCCCTCATCCACACGATGCTACTGGATGAACCTGACATCACCAAAGACCCTGCATGCTCTGAATGGGGTAGGGAGCTTCATATTTCCCTGTCCGGTGAGGAGTGGGAAACTATACACGAATACGCACACAAGGGCTCCATGAACGTAGCAATTCAGAAAAACTGTTATAAAATCGAAACGCGGTGGTACAGAACTCCCTCCCTACTTCACAATTTCTCATCATCTATACCTTACACATGCTGGAGATGTGGTAAAACAGAAGGCACTATGCTTCACGTCTGGTGGGACTGTGATTCCATCCAGCCTTTCTGGAAAAATGTACATATCATCTCACACGTCACCACATATACTTTGAATTATACCCCAGCACAATTTTTATTACATCATACAACATTGTCTAGAAGAACTTACTTTAAATCTCTAGCTATGCACATGGTGAATGCGGCAAGACTGTGTGTCCCGATACACTGGAGATCTAATACCCCACCATCTGTTAGAGAATGGTTTACCAAGATCTCCAAAATAGAAGAGATGAGGGAACTGATACACATCTCTCAAGAACGGATACAAAAATTCACGGAAACATGGGCATGCTGGCCCCTCTTTAAAATGACTGATCATTTCCAATCAGCTAACTCCTAGATAAAGTGTTGATTCACGAGTTACACAAAAAACTTTACGTTAGCTTAATTAAAAGAATATGGCTGGGGAATGGGGGAGCAGAGACAGTGGAGCGTATCACTCTCAGTTCATACCCAGCAGGCTTCCCCCCCCCGCGCCCCCCCTCCTTCTTCTTTCTCCCCTCCCTGTTGCTTCTCATTCCTCTCCCCCCTTCCTCCTCTTTACTTTTTTCTTTCTCTGATTTGTTTTTTTCCTTCTTTTTCTCTTTCTTCAACCTTAAAGCCCTGTACACACGATCGGATAACCTATGGATTTTCGTCCGATGGATTTGACCATCGGAAATCCGATGAAACTGTTTTTCATCAGTCTTGGCCACACACTATCAGTCAAAAAACCGACCGTTCCAAACGTGGTGACGTAAAACACTCCGATGAGCCGAGAAAATTAAGTTTAATGCTTCTGAGCATGCGTCGACTTGATTCTGAGCATGCGTGGGTTTTTTAACCGATGGACTTGCCCATAGACGATTGGAAATTACCATCGGTTTTTGATCCATCGGAAAATTTTAAAACAAGTTCTATTTTTTCCATCCGATGGAAAAAAGACCGATGGGTACCATACACGATCGGTTTGTCTGATGAAAACCATCCATCGGACGGTTTTCATCAGTTAAACCGATTGTGTGTACGGGGCTTAACTCCTATCTTGTTTTTTTTTTCCTTTTTTTTTTTCTCATTTCTTCCCGTTTTCGCTTTTTAAATCGGGCCACTGATATGATTATTGTACCAGACATAACAGGGTTGCTGACCATGTACATGAAGCTATAGTTAGATATGTCACATATGCGCTAAATGATGTTTTAAACCCTTTGGGATTCCCTGATTACTGTGCATTCTTTGTATTTCTCTGGTACACAAAACTACTTGAAGAACACGTGTAATTCACAACTTTTTTTTTGTTTTCTGTCTGTATGATGCACATGCTGTTCAACTGTAACCATTTACCTGTTTTTGATTTCAAATAAAAAAATGTATGGGAAAAAAAATTATATTGCTAATTGCAGTGTACATTTCATTGTCTTCTTTTCTACCCACCCTTTCTGCACACTTAACTTTAAACTGGCTAAAAGGTAAAAGGTACAAATGGGTAAAGCAAAATGCAGAGTAATAATTCCCTAGCACTCTCCGGCTAGCCACCTCAAAAAATTTCTTTTTTAGGGAATTGGTAATTAAGAAATTGGATTTTTTTCTAGGCTAATAAGCAAAGGATTATCAAAAAATGTCACGAGTGCTGGGCATTTCCCTGGGAAACATGTACTTAAGCAAAACAACTGAAAAATTCGGGGAGTAGTCATTTTAATGATATTTTAAAGACAATGGTAAAAATGCAATATTCAATTAAATAACATGTCTGGGGAATGTCATTAGCCTGCCTGTGAAGATGTGCATCTGTATGATATACAGTATATGACCTACTACATCAAAATATATATTTACAAAGAAAAAAATGCTATTTGAATTGCCAGCAAAGGCTTTGGCTGCATCACTTCCATTTGTAATGGCTAGGAATACCCTTCATCTATACCAGATCCTTATCCTGGATCAGTGATGGCAAACCTTGGCACCCCAGATGTTTTAGAAATACTTTTCACATGATGCTCACACACTCTACAGTGTAGAAGAGCATCATGGGAAATCTTGTTCCAAAGCATCTGGGGTGCCAAGGTTTGCCATCACTGTCCTAGACAATAAGTAGAGTAAAGTTCAGGCCAAACATAGATCAGGGATTTGGATCGAACATTTTCTGAATGATGAATGTTTAGGGCGTTAAACATAGACAACCGTGACAGTTTCCTGCTGCCAATGGTTGCTAAGGAACCAGTAGGCTTGTGCAATATGTTTAGTAACCAATCGAAATTCGTCCAAATTTAGCAACTTTCGGACATTCGGAAGCATTCGAATTTCCGAACAAAGCAATTATGAATAAAACCGAATCCGAAATAAATTATATCGCAAATAGCGAATGCCCGAATGTCTTCGGCATAATTCATTATGAAAAAAGTTACGAATGTACGAATCCATTCGAAGCACAATAACACTCTGCTCTGCTCTCTGCTTCTCCCTCACCGTGCTGAACTCCCTCTCAAAATGGTGTACAGGGGCGGAGGCTATAGCCGCATGTAAAAAACGAAAGTAAAATACGAGATTTCGAATCGTTACAAATAACCGCTATGTATTTAGAAAAGTAAAAATCCATTCGAAGCACATTAGGCATAATAGGCAGCGTCGTTGTGAGAGAGACACGGAAAATTACGAATCAACGAACCCAAAAAAGTTACGAAAGTAGGAGTTGTGTCCAGAATCAATGAAAAACAATGTACTGTACCGAAAGTACGAATTATAAATTAACTAAAAATAAGGCTTACCTTAATACGAATCATTCCGATTCAACGAAAAATGTCGCTTGCGAAAATACGAATTAGTCCGAACACGAACAATCCCATCTAGCAAAATTACAAACAATTACGAATCAACGGGACCGAAAAGAAACAAACCGAAACTAAACAAATTTTTCCGTTGTGCACAAGAAACAAACCGAAACTAAACAAATGTTTCCGTTGTGCACAAATCTAGGAACCAGCAGATGCCTGCAACCATGGCTTTCTTACTATCCACTCACATCATGCGATTCACTTACTAGGCTTGGAATCCCTGACCATATGAACAAAGGAGCTGGGATAGGGGCTAACATTATTGCCACTTGACCATATCTGTGCAATAGCATTGACCAAAGATGGCCATGGCTATCTTTGGGCAATGATGTCACCATATCCCCAAACCTTCCCTTATATTGTCAATAACAGTTCAGGAGCTGTCATTCAGTCACTGCCCTTGTCATGTTAGGGTCATCAGGTTTTTTCTTCCAGCAAGTGTAATTCATCATGATTTGTGTGAAGCTACATCCCTTGACAATGTAATTGATGATGGATGATAGACCAACACAACATAATTGTGAAGTGATAGGAAAATAATAAATGGTTTTTAATTTTTTTACAAATACATTTGCGAAAAGTGTGGTATGCATTTGTATTCAGCCCCCCTGAGTCAATAATTTGTAGAACCAACTTTCTCTGCAATTACAGCTGCAAGTCTTTTTGGGTATGCTTCTTCCTATTTTTTATATCGAGAGAGTGAAATTTTTTTTTTTGTTTACATAAGTTTTTATTGAAGGATCATACAAACGATTTACAAGGGATGAGTGCAATAGAAATTACATATACCAGTGATCATCATGGCTGTGAAGTTACATACTTTTATCTCGGATAAGTAAACTATAATGTTTAACAGTGATGTAAATAGTCCGTGGTTCATCTGTGATATAGTATGAATACTAGTCTCTTACTGGGACATGCATCTCCATTGATGTTTGTTTAGTGCGAATCCCATCATGTTAAACTGAAGGAAAATATACAACCGAACAAAAACTAAACCAAAAGAAATAAGAAGAAATAAAGCGTACTGCTATCACAGATATTGTTTATACGTAGATCAAAGTCTAGTCACTGTCAAAGGTTTGTCAAAACTGGTGTTCGGAGGTGCTGTTAGAGCGACCCAATCTGCCGGATATGGGCACTAGCCTATCCAGGTGAGGGCCAGGAGTCCCATTTCTTCTCGAAAATCGCCATGGAGTCCACAAGTGTGTGGTGAATGCGTTCCATCAATTTTATCGACTCCATGCGATAAAGAACCTGCGGCCAAGGGACAGATGGTTTACGCCAATTCAGGGCAATTGCCCAATGAACCGCACTAAATAGAGTATGTATTAATCTTTGTTCTGCAGGCATGGTCCCTGGGATATTCGCAAATAGGAGGCATAACCGTGCCGTTAGGACAACATTGTTCCCAGTGATCTGATGTATCTTAGCAGACACCAGTTGCCACAAAGGATCCAATGCTCCACAGTTCCAGAAGGTGTGGAGGAGAGAACCCTTCTCCCCACAGCCCCTGAAGCAGGCATCCGAGACCAGGGGGAACATTGTGTGTATTCTAACCGGAGTGTAATACCATCTAGTGTGCAATTTTACCACTGTCTCTTTGATTGCTACTGAACGCGTGCACTTATGCATATTATCTATCATGTCGCTCCAGTCTTCCTCAGAAACTGCCTCTCCCAAATCAGCTTCCCATGCTAACACAGCCTGGGATTTAGATTCTGAGTTGAGTTATTCAAATGACTATAAATCAAGGAAATCACCCCACTATCCCTGGACCCCTCAAGACATAGCGCTTCAAAAGTAGTTTTGGGGTTCGCCCTCCAATGTGCAATGGCATTCTGGTAAAAGTGGCGTATCTGCAAGTACTTGTAGAAATCAGAACGGGGAATACCCCAGTTCTGGTTCAGGTCCTCAAAGGACCTCAATCCAGTCCCTAGAGTCAGTGAGCGCAAAGTCACCAGGCCCTGAGAAGACCAGTGCATAAAGTTTAGTTCCGCTCCAAAGGCCTCCGGGAAGTCGGGGTCCCCCAGGAACGAGGACAGGGGGGCCGGTTTAGAGGCTAGGCTGAACTTGTCTCTGTATAGGGTCCAGAGGTAGAGAGACTGCCCCACTACCCAATTGAGAGCTGTAATGTCCCTATGGTGAATCGAACCAGTCCACAAGATCCCTGGGAGATAGTAAGGCCTTATGGAGTTGCGTTCAAATCGCAGCCAGGGAGTCCCAGGAGTGGGGATATCCCATTGTGAAATCTGGAGTAGCCTGGCAGCCAGAAAGTATTTCCATAAATCTGGGCAACTCAGTCCCCCTCTGTTACTAGCCCTATACATCAAGAGTCTACTGAATCGGGGTCTCTTGTCTTTCCAAATGAATCTTAGCAGTTCAGATTGTATGGTCCTAATAGTAGAACAGGACACATACAGAGGGAGGGCCCTAAAGTAAAACAACAATTTGGGAAGAATAGACATCTTGACCGCCTGTATGCGGCCAAGAAACGAGATGTGGTAGGGGGCCCATTGGGACAGTAGCCCTTTAATGGCCGCGAAAACCCGTGGGTAGTTCAAGGCGTACATCTGTTTAAGAGAGGGAGCTAGTTCCACCCCCAGGTATTGCAAAGATGAGGTTGACCAGGAGAATTTGAAGCTATTTTGAAGGGATTCTACCAGAGAGTGCGGGAAATTGATGGGCATAGCTACGCATTTGGAGGGATTGACTCCCAAGCCAGTTTCAGTCCGGAATGCATCTAACGTGTCCAAAAGGTTTGGTAGGGAGGTCAGAGGGTCAGACAAAAATAGTAGGACATCGTCTGCGTAAAGACTTATTTTATAGGTGTTGTCGTGACTGTCATATCCTTATATGTTCGGGTTATCCGCTATATATCTTGACAGGGGTTCGATCGCTAGTGCGAATAATAAAGGGGACAAAGGGCAGCCCTGTCTAGTTCCCCTACCTAAGGTGAAGAACTCTGAGGAGCAGCCGGGGAGTTTGATACATGTTTGGGGTTGTTTGTAGAGGGCATGGAAGCCATTCACAAACCTACCCAGGATCCCAAACCTATGTAGGATCTTGTCTAAGTATGGCCAGAGGACGCTATCGAAAGCTTTATTGATGTCTAAGCTAAGCATGAGGACTTTACGGGAGTGGAGGTTGGCATCCTGAATAATGTTGGTGGCTAGGCGAATATTATCTGTAATCTGTCTGGTCGGGATGAATCCGGTCTGATCAGGGGAGATTAAGGTCTTGATCGAGGCTGCCAGTCTGTCCGCTAGTATGCGACTGAATATTTTCAGGTCATTGTTAATAACCGAAATGGGCCTGAAATTTTGGGGAAGCGAATGGTCTTTTCCTGGTTTAGGGATCAGAGACATATTTGCCATTAGCATCTCATTCGGGAAGGCTCCACCAGATAGTACTGAATTGTATAGTTTTGTTAGCCTAGGGGCCAGTAAATCAGAAAACTTCTTATAGTACAAGGCCGAGAAGCCGTCGGGGCCTGGGGTCTTCGCAGTTTTCAGGGAGGACATGACAGCCGTCACTTCCTCCACCGTACATGGGGCATTCAGTGACTCTAGTTGGTCCGCAGACAGTTGGGGCAATAGAATTGAGTCCAGCCACATTGTGGGGTGTGGAGGATCAAAGGGTTGGGGGGCCTCTAGTAGAGATTGATAGTAAGACTTAAACAGGTGTAGTGTTTCTTTGGGGTGAGTAGTGATGAGCCGAACACCCCCGGGTTCGGTTCGCACCAGAACCCGCGAACGGACCGAAAGTTCGCGCGAACATTAGAACCCTATTAAATACAATGGATGCGAACGTTCGGATTCTAAAGTGCTAATTATAACGACTATTATCCATGTTATTGTCCGAAACAGAGTTTGGGAACCCGGCTTCTGCACCAGGGGACATGTATCAATGCAAAAAGAAGTTTTAAAAACTGACGTTTTCCGGGAGCAGTCATTTTAATGATGCATAAAGTGAAAAAAAAAAAGTCAAATATTCCTTTAAATGTTGTACCTGGGGGGTGTCTAAAGTATGCCTGTGAAGTGCCACGTGTTTCCCGTGTTTAGAACTGTCCCTGCACAAAATAACATTTCTAAAGGGAAAAAAGTCATTTAAAACTGCTTGCGGCTTTAATGCAATGTCTGGTCCCGGTAATATGGATGAAAATCTTTAGGAAAAATGGCATAGCTACCCCATCAACCCCCCCCCCCTACCCCAGCCCATTACCAGCCCCTTTGGGTCTTGTATGGATATTAAGGGGAACCCCCCACACAAAATAAAAAAGGACCTATATACTCTGAACAGCCGTATACAGGCGGTGCATACAAGACAGGGACTGTAGGTTTGTTCTTATGTAGAATCTGTTTATAATTTTGAACAGCTGCATTGTTTAAGTGGAGCTCCATGGCAAATTCCTTTTTTTTAGTTTTTTGTAAAACATAGGGAACGGTTATCACCCCTGTCACATTTTTTTTGCTGTCTGTGCCCCTGTTCAGAACATTTCACCTCACTTTGCGTCCCAATGACAACTGTTTTTGAAATGTGGTGTTTTTATTGAAACAAGGATTGGTGATAAAGCATCAGTAGAGAGGAGACACCTTTCTCCCATATTAATTCTTACAGGAGAGAATTTTCCTTCCAAGGGGTAGATTTCCTCTCACTTCCTGTTGTCTTCTTCCGTTTGCAAGTAGTAGTAGTTTGTAAGTTGGATGTTTGAAAGTAGGGACCTTCCGTATATACTCTGCAGAAATTGGCCCCTTAGGTGTTGGTGTTGGCACAACACTGAAAGCACTCACAGTTATTCTTGGTGGGTGCTGGAACGCCCTTCTGTCAAGTATAATATCAGGAATTGTAATAACATATAATTGTTGATCAGTGGTAGTAAAAATTGGGCCTTTGATGGTGGTGCTGGTGCCCCAACACTGTAAGGCCTGACAGTTACTCTTGGTGGGCGCAGCAATGGTCCCTGCTGTGAATTATTAGATCAATAATTATAATCGCATGCCCCTGTTGAACAGGGGCTGAAAAATTGGGCCTTTGGTGGTGGTGGTGGTGGTGATGGTGGTGCTGGTGCCACAACACTGTAAGGCCTGACAGTTACTCTTGGTGGGCGCAGCAATTCTCCCTGCTGTGAATTATTAGATCAATAATTATAATTGCATGCCCCTGTTGAACAGGGGCTGAAAAATTGGGCCTTTGGTGGTGGTGGTGATGGTGGTGCTGGTGGCACAACACTGTAAGGCCTGACAGTTACTCTTGGTGGGCGCAGCAATGCTCCCTGCTGTGAATTATTAGATCAATAATTATAATTGCATGCCCCTGTTGAACAGGGGCTGAAAAATTGGGCCTTAGGCACTGGTGGCACAACACTGCAACCCCTCACAGATACTGTACTTGGAGGACAGCAATGAGGCCTGTTGCAAAGTATTGCATCAAAAATTTTAATTACACTCCCCTGTTAAACAGGGGCTAAAAAATTGGGCCTTAGCCACTGGTGGCGTCACCCATAAACCAAAATGATCTTCCAAGCTATCATCGTTAATCGTATCATTGAGGAGGAGGAGGAGGATAGCCAGTCAACATAACAGCACAGGCACTCAGCATCAGCATCAGTCTTGAAGGGATGTGACATTTTAAAATCAATTAGTCTGTTATATCAGCATCTGGTGTGTGGTAGCTGGTGGTGATCCAAGACTGGTTCATCTTGATGAAAGTCAGTCAATCAACCGAGTCGGTGGACAGGCGCACCCTGTGATCCGTGACAAATCCTCCAGCAGCACTGAATGTGCGTTCTGAAAGAACGCTGGATGCAGGACAGGCCAGTAGCTCAATTGCATACTGTGCAAGCTCTGGCCAGTGATCCATCCTCAAGACCCAGTAAGCCAGAGGATTTCCGGTGGGGAAGGTGTCCAAGTCTGACCTTGCCCCTAGGTATTCCTGCACCATGTATATCAGACGCTGGCGATGGTTGCTGGAACCGATCATACTTTGGGGCTGCGGACTAAAGAATTGTCTGAACGCATCGGTCAGACGGCCACCTTCCCCACGGCTCCTTCTTTGACTGCCCGAAGCCTCAGCAACTCGTTGTCCAGGACCAGGAGTTTGTAACCTCCCAGTCTCTGGGAACGCGTTGCGCAGACCTTTCTGCAAGGCCTCCCGGAGTTGTCTCATCCTCTGCTCCCTCTGCGACGGTACGATAAGGTCCGCAACCTTACCCTTGTACCGTGGATCAAGGAGAGTGGCCAGCCAGTAATGGTCCCTCTCCTTGATCCGAAGAATACGAGGAACCTTCCGCAGACTTTGCAGGATCAGGGAGGCCATGCAGCATAGGTTAGCTGAGGCATTCAGTCCGGAGTCCTCTGGGTCACTAAGGACAACATGATCCGCAGCCACCTCCTCCCAGCCACGTACAAGTCCACTGGTTTCTTGGGACTGTAAATCATCCCTAAAAGACTGCTGCTGATGATGCTGAGTGCCAGCCTCCACCTCCATGCTGACACAATCCTCCTCCTCCTCCTCCTCCTCTTCCTGTGCGATGGGTGGGACAGAAGGAACACTGTCTGGGTAAAGGGGGCCTTGAGAGGCAAGGAAGTCCTCCTCTTCCTGCCTCTGTTCTGCCTCAAGTGCCCTGTCCATTATTCCACGCAGCGTGTGCTCCAACAGGTGGACAAGAGGTACAGTGTCACTGATGCATGCACTGTCACTGCTCACCATCCTCGTGGCCTCCTCAAATGGTGCCAGGACAGTGCATGCATCCATGATCATGCCCCACTGGCGTGGTGAAAAAAACCTGAGCTCCCCTGACCCTGTCCTGGTGCCGTAGTCGCACAGGTACTCATTGATGGCCCTCTGCTGTGTGTGCAGCCGCTGCAGCATGGCCAACGTTGAGTTCCACCTGGTGGGCATGTCACATATAAGGCAGTTCTTGGGCAGGTTCAACTCCTTTTGAAGCTCAGCCAGGCGAGCACTGGCATTATAAGATCTGCGGAAATGCACACAGACTTTCCTGGCCTGCCTCAGGACATCCTGTAAGCCCGGGTACCTGCCCAAGAACCGCTGCACCACCAGGTTAAGGACGTGAGCCATACAGGACACATGGGTCAGTTGTCCCTGTCGGAGGGCGGAGAGGAGGTTGGTGCCATTGTCGCAAACCACCATTCCTGGCTTAAGCTGGTGTGGCGTCAACCACCTCTCGGCCTGCCCCTGCAGAGCAGACAGGACCTCTGCCCCAGTGTGGCTCCTGTCCCCCAAACACACCAGCGCAAGCACGGCATGGCATCTTTTTGCCTGCGTACTTGCGTAGCCCCTTGAACGCCTACGGAGCACCGCTGGTTCAGAGGACAAAGCACAGGAAGAGGCCATGGAGGAAGAAGAAGAGGAGGGGGTGGAGGAGAGAGGTGTGTCACAACCAGTAGTAGCATTTTGGAGGCGTGGCGGTGGAACAACCTCCAACACTACTGCACCTTGTCCTGCATCCTTCCCAGCTGCCAAAAGAGTGACCCAATGGGCCGTGAAAGAAAGGTAACGTCCCTGTCCATGCCTGCTGGACCATGAGTCAGCGGTAATATGCACCTTACCGCTGACCGCCCTGTCCAGCGAGGCCAAGACATTGCCTTCCACATGCCTGTAGAGAGCCGGAATAGCCTTCCGTGCGAAAAAGTGTCGTTTGGGAACCTGCCACTGAGGAACCGCACATTGCACAAACTCACGGAAGGGGGCCGAGTCTACCAACTGAAAAGGCAGCAGTTGAAGCGCTAGCAATTTAGCCAAGCTAGCATTCAACCGCTGGGCATGTGGATGGCTGGGAGTGAACTTCTTTCGACGGTCCAGCAGCTGGGGCAGGGAAATTTGCCTGCTAGAATCGGACGTTGGTGTACTGCTAGCAGAGTGCCCGCAAGTACTTGCCTGTGACACACCTAATTCTACACCTTCATTCCTCTCAGAGCAGGTTTCAGAGAGGAGTGAAGGTATAGTGGGGTTGGAGATCCCAGCTGATGCGGTGCAAGAAGAGGTCAGCTTTGTTCTTTGGTGTGGGTCTTTAAGGTAGGCTTGCCAACGAGCTGCATGGCAGGTCAACATATGTCTGATCAAGCATGTGGTGCCCAAGCGGCTGATGTTTTGGCCACGCGATATACGCTTCAGACATATGTTGCAAACAGCAGCTGTGCGATCTGATGCACTCACCTCAAAAAAGGCCCACACCAAAGAACTTTTTGAATGATGGGCAGAGGCAGCGCCCTGCACAGGCGGAGCTCTGCGGTGTGATTCCGTCGGTGTGCTGCCCATACGCTGGCCACTCAAGGGCATCCTGCCTCGTTGGAGATGTGCCTCCTCCTCATCCTCCTCCTCCTCCTCTCTCCTATTAGGCACCCACGTGGAGTCAGTGACCTCATCATCCCCTCCCTCCTCATCACTGGAGCCAATCTGGCAGTATGCTGCAGCTGCTGGAACATGACTGCCAGATTGGTGTCCTTCTTGAGCATCCCCTCTCTCTGCTCTCACGCTGCTGCCTTCCTCTAGCTGGGTATCATCATCAGATCCTTCCAAACGCTGGGCATCCTCCTGGAGCATGTACCCAACACTGTGCTCAAACAGTTCGGGGGACTCCTCAGGAGGAGGGCATGGTGGGTCTAGGGAAGGATTGACTAATGAAGATAATGATACCAGAGAAGAGGACGCTTTGGCAGCTGCTTTGCCAGTACCCTGAGCCTTGGTGAGAGAGGATGAGGAGGATGAGGTGGGCTTGGTCATCCACTCTACCAAGTCTTCGGCATGATGTGCCTCAACATGTCCAGCTGCCGAAAACAAGGACAAGCGTGTCCCATGGCCATGTGCTGATGACAATGCACCGCGTACACGACCAGCACTGTTGCCCCCAGACACAGAGCCTGCTTGCCCTCTTTTTTTGCCTCCTGACTGTCTGCCTCTCCTTTGTTGCCTTCCAGACATTTTAATGGATGGCCTGCAGGGAGATGGGAAAAACAGCAATAAGGGCTACCTTCAGGTGTATATTGTGCAGGAGGCTTAGCAACAATGACACTGACACTGTCCCCTGCCTATCATTCTCTGTCCCTAAACACAAGGATTGAAAATATGGTTCAGCAAAAAAGTTTTAGAACAGAATAGCACACTGACACTTTCCCTCACTGTCCTACTCTGTCCCTACCTACAAACAAGATTTAGCACAGAATAGCACACTGATAATTTCTACGAGTGTCCTTCTCTGTCCCTCAACTCAAGGATTGAAAATATGGAACAGCAAAATTGGTTTAGAACAGAATAGCACACTGTCAGTTTCACTCACTGTCCTACTCTGTCCCTCCCTACAAACAAGATTTAGCACAGAATAGCACACTGATAATTTCTACGAGTGTCCTTCTCTGTCCCTCAACTCAAGGATTGAAAATATGGAACAGCAAAATTGGTTTAGAACAGAATAGCACACTGTCAGTTTCACTCACTGTACCTCTCTGTCCCTCAACTCAAGGATTGAAAATATGGTTCAGCAAAATAGTTTTAGAACAGAATAGCACACTGTCAGTTTCCCTCACTGTACCTCTCTGTCCCTCAACTCAGGGATTGAAAATATGGAACAGCAAAATTGTTTTAGAACAGAATAGCACACTGTCAGTTTCACTCACTGTACCCCTCTGTCCCTCAACTCAAGGATTGAAAATATGGTTCAGCAAAATAGTTTTAGAACAGAATAGCACACTGTCAGTTTCCCTCACTGTACCTCTCTGTCCCTCAACTCAAGGATTGAAAATATGGAACAGCAAAATTGATTTAGAACAGAATAGCACACTGTCAGTTTCACTCACTGTACCTCTCTGTCCCTCAACTCAAGGATTGAAAATATGGTTCAGCAAAATAGTTTTAGAACACAATAGCACACTGACACTTTCCCTCATTGTACCTCTCTGTCCCTCAACTCAAGGATTGAAAATATGGAACAGCAAAATTGGTTTAGAACAGAATAGCACACTGTCAGTTTCACTCACTGTACCTCTCTGTCCCTCAACTCAAGGATTGAAAATATGGTTCAGCAAAATAGTTTTAGAACACAATAGCACACTGACACTTTCCCTCACTGTACCTCTCTGTCCCTCAACTCAAGGATTGAAAATATGGTTCAGCAAAATAGTTTTAGAACAGAATAGCACACTGTCAGTTTCCCTCACTGTACCTCTCTGTCCCTCAACTCAAGGATTGAAAATATGGAACAGCAAAATTGGTTTAGAACAGAATAGCACACTGTCAGTTTCACTCACTGTACCTCTCTGTTCCTCAACTCAAGGATTGAAAATATGGTTCAGCAAAATAGTTTTAGAACAGAATAGCACACTGTCAGTTTCCCTCACTGTACCTCTCTGTCCCTCAACTCAAGGATTGAAAATATGGAACAGCAAAATTGATTTAGAACAGAATAGCACACTGTCAGTTTCACTCACTGTACCTCTCTGTCCCTCAACTCAAGGATTGAAAATATGGTTCAGCAAAATAGTTTTAGAACACAATAGCACACTGACACTTTCCCTCACTGTACCTCTCTGTCCCTCAACTCAAGGATTGAAAATATGGAACAGCAAAATTGGTTTAGAACAGAATAGCACACTGTCAGTTTCACTCACTGTACCTCTCTGTCCCTCAACTTAAGGATTGAAAATATGGTTCAGCAAAATAGTTTTAGAACAGAATAGCACACTGTCAGTTTCCCTCACTGTACCTCTCTGTCCCTCAACTCAAGGATTGAAAATATGGAACAGCAAAATTGATTTAGAACAGAATAGCACACTGTCAGATTCACTCACTGTACCTCTCTGCCCCTCAACTCAAGGATTGAAAATATGGTTCAGCAAAATAGTTTTAGAACACAATAGCACACTGACACTTTCCCTCACTGTACCTCTCTGTCCCTCAACTCAAGGATTGAAAATATGGAACAGCAAAATTGGTTTAGAACAGAATAGCACACTGTCAGTTTCACTCACTGTACCTCTCTGTCCCTCAACTCAAGGATTGAAAATATGGAACAGCAAAATTGGTTTAGAACAGAATAGCACACTGTCAGTTTCCCTCACTGTACCTCTCTGTCCCTCAACTCAAGGATTGAAAATATGGAACAGCAAAATTGATTTAGAACAGAATAGCACACTGTCAGTTTCCCTCACTGTACCTCTCTGTCCCTCAACTCAAGGATTGAAAATATGGTTCAGCAAAATAGTTTTAGAACACAATAGCACACTGACACTTTCCCTCACTGTACCTCTCTGTCCCTCAACTCAAGGATTGAAAATATGGAACAGCAAAATTGGTTTAGAACAGAAAAGCACACTGTCAGTTTCACTCACTGTACCTCTCTGTCCCTCAACTCAAGGATTGAAAATATGGTTCAGCAAAATAGTTTTAGAACACAATAGCACACTGACACTTTCCCTCACTGTACCTCTCTGTCCCTCAACTCAAGGATTGAAAATATGGTTCAGCAAAATAGTTTTAGAACACAATAGCACACTGACACTTTCCCTCACTGTACCTCTCTGTCCCTCAACTCAAGGATTGAAAATATGGAACAGCAAAATTGGTTTAGAACAGAATAGCACACTGTCAGTTTCACTCACTGTACCTCTCTGTCCCTCAACTCAAGGATTGAAAATATGGTTCAGCAAAATAGTTTTAGAACAGAATAGCACACTGTCAGTTTCCCTCACTGTACCTCTCTGTCCCTCAACTCAAGGATTGAAAATATGGAACAGCAAAATTGGTTTAGAACAGAATAGCACACTGTCAGTTTCACTCACTGTACCTCTGTGTCCCTCAACTCAAGGATTGAAAATATGGTTCAGCAAAATAGTTTTAGAACACAATAGCACACTGACACTTTCCCTCACTGTACCTCTCTGTCCCTCAACTCAAGGATTGAAAATATGGTTCAGCAAAATAGTTTTAGAACAGAATAGCACACTGTCAGTTTCCCTCACTGTACCTCTCTGTCCCTACAAACAAGGATTAGCACAGAATAGCACACTGTCACTGACACTCTCCCTACCTATCCTTATTTGTCCCTAAACACAAGGAATCCAGGATTAGTAAAGGAAAAAAAATGACACTGTCCCTGCCTATGCTTCTCTTTCCCTGCTCCGGAACACACTACACAAGGCCGCCGCGCTGGCGGCCTTTTATAGTGTGGGGCGTGTACTAAACCCCATCAGCAATAATTGGCCACAGGCATCCTGCCTGTGGCCAATCATTGCTCTCCTCGCTGCCGGCGCTGTGATTGGCCAAGCATGCGGGGTCACAGTGCATGCTTGGACAATCACAGCGCCTGGATGACACTGCGATGGCGTAGTGCATTGTGGGCCGTTCGCGTCACTCAAATTTGGAGCGAACGGCCCAAATCGTTCGATCTTCGTCGAACGATCGAACAGCCGATGTTCGAGTCGAACGTATGTTCGACTCGAACACGAAGCTCATCCCTAGGGGTGAGTTGTGAGGTTACCTTTACTATTCCTTAATCTGTAGGTGTGCGTGGGTTGAAGAGATTGTTTCAACTTTCTCGCAAACATGGTCGACAAGGAGTTACTGTACAAGAGAAATTTGGCCTTAGACCATCTCAAGGACTTTTCTGTTTGTTCAGTGAGGATAGCATCCAGTGCTCTCTTCTTTTGATCAATCTGCTCCAACAAGTCAGGCTCCTGGGTTAGACCATGTCTGTGATACAGCCGATCCAAGTCCTCAGTAAGGGAAGTAATTGCTTGAAGTCTCTGTTTTTTTCGGTCAGAGGCCAAATGCATAAGTCTACCTCTCAGAACCGCTTTATGCGCTCCCCACAACGACGCCGGGGAAATCTCCCCGACCTCATTATGTGCGAAGTATTCGGAGATGTAGCCACCTATCTGAGACAAAGCTATGGGATCCGTGACAATAGAATCATTGATTCTCCAGGACCCCACTGCCCTCGGGAGGCCTATATGTGCAAAGGAGCATGACACTATCTGGTGATCTGACCATGGGCAGGAGTGAATTCTAGCTGAGGTAGAGTTAGCCGTCATGACTGTCGTGGAAAGAATGTAATCTAGCCTCGAGTAGCTGTCATGCAGGTGGGAATAAAAGGTATATTCCTTAGCTCCCACATTATGAGCCCTCCAGGTGTCAATCAGCTGGTTGGATTTGATAAGGTGTCTGAGGGATCTAGGGAAAGCGTTAGAGGCATGTCCAGTCCTACTTCTGTCTAGAGCTGGATGTGCCACCAAATTAAAGTCTCCCCCCACAATCATATGTGAGGAGTGGAATTCATCTAGGGCGAGAAAAAATCGCTTAAAAAACCTGGCTTGGGCGTCGTTCGGGGCATACACAGATGCTATGGTGATAGTTTTCCCCTGAATAGTGCCTTTAACAATCACAAAGCGGCTGTCAGGGTCCTTATATATTTGCTGCAGATCAAATTTTACCGTATTCTTAAAAAAAATAGCAGCTCCGCGGGTCCTGGACTCAAATGTGGTGAAATATCCTTGGCTGTAGGCCTTATCAAAATAGTGCGGGTGGTTTTGAGTAGAGAAATGCGTCTCCTGGAGAAGCAGAATGTCCGCACCCATTCTCTTATAAGTTTTAAAGGCCTTCCTCCTTTTTATCGGAGAGTTAAAGCCTTTCAGGTTATGTGAAATTACTGTGGTACCCATTAGGCTGAATTAAACTGCAGCTTGTATGCTAAAAATTGCACAGTGAGTCCAGAACCCCCTAGAACCCCACTTAAAGGGAGAGTCAAACTCCAGTACCCGCACAGTGTCCTATGCAAAGATTTGTGCTTAACCAGACCCATGTCAGAGGCTGAAACCCCAGGACCCCTCACGCCCCCGGAGGAGCCCGGAGCAGGCTGAGCCCGGAGTGCCAACCAATGAGTGGAGAAATAACAGTGAGTTAGATGCAGTACAAAACTTGTAAAATAAAAAAGGATAAAAAAAGTGAAAAAACATTTAAACAGGTAATCAAGAAACATTTGTAAGCGCTGCAATTTCAACAGTAGCAGGCTTGGCTCTACTTTAAGTAGCAGCTTTATCGAGGGGGTCTGGGGTAAAACAGACACCCCAACCAAAAAAGCATAAGGCCTGAGAAGGAGGCAGGAAAGGGCCAAAAGGAAAAAGATGCCCCCCCCCCTCTGCCAAAACAGCAATAGTGAACTCGGACCAGATGGTCCAAACCTCCAAGCAAGGGGGGGAGACCGATCCGTCCTGCCAATCATAGCTGGTGCTCCAAGTGCACTGTCCAGGGACATCATGGTCTCCATCCAACCTGCCCGGAGTGGGGGGTTGTACAAACGGACGCGAACGGACGTCAGTTCAAGGGTGAGACAAAACATCAGCTTATTTGCTTGCGAGCCCTAAATATGCCCCTCTGAAAAGTCAGGAATCGTGGAGATCAGTGAGCAGTGCGGCGGTCTCTTCTGGGTGGAGGGGTCGCCCAGATGGCTGGCGAACGGGGGGTAGATGGCATCCTGGGGTGGTCCGCTGCGCTCAGGAGGCCCAATTTTACTAGCAGATCTTTTCCCTCGGAGATTGTGGTGACTGTATACGTGGTACCATTATGCGGGACTTGCAGCTTAAAGGGGAAGCCCCAACATTATCTGATACTGACAGACTGAAGGACGGAGGTGACTTCTTTCATTCTCCTGCGCTTATCTAGGGTAGTGGGAGAAATGTCAGGGTAGATCTGCACCGTTACACCATCTAGTTGGATGTTGGGAGTGTTGCGCGAGGCCCTGAGTATGTCTTCTTTAATAAGGTAGTCTTTTAGGCATAATATGATGTCCCTTGAGGGTTTATCATCCGGAGGTTTAGGGCGCAGAGCCCTGTGCAGCCTGTCGCAGGTGAAGGCCACCTCTGGAGCCTCTGGGAGCAGTGAGTGGAAGAACTTCTGCATTGCCTGCGGCAGGTCTGTGACCGATTCTGGGACACCTCTCACCCTCAGGTTGTTCCTCCTGTTTCTGTTGTCGAGGTCCTCGAGGTGGGCTTGCAGGGTCTGGACAGTCTCTATAAGGGTCTCATGGTCTGTCCTCAGGTCAGTGTGAGACACGCACAGCTCGTCATGTTTCGCCTCCAGCATGTCTGTTCTGTCACCCAGGGCCGCGATCTCTGTGGACAGAGTGCTGGTGGCTTTATGTAATTCCGACTGAAACTTCCTGGCCAACTTATCATACATTATAGAGAGGCTGTCCTCCAAGTCCGCTTTAGTAAGCTGGGTAGGGTACTCAGTCTCCCAGTGCGTGTTGCGGCGATGAGGCTGAGGCCTGCGAGCACGTCGGAGCCGGCTCTGCCTGGGCGCCATCTTGGGACATCTTGTTCTGTTGAGAGTGAAATTTTTGACCATTCTTCTTTGCAAAATAGCTCAAGCTCTGTCAGATTGGATGGAGAGCGTCTGTGAACAGCAATTTCTAAATCTTGCCACAAATTCTCAATTGTATTTAGGTCTGGACTTTGAATGGGCTATTCTAACACATGGATATACTTTGATCTAAACCATTCCATTGTAGCTCTGGCTGTATGTTTAGGGTCATTGTCCTCCTGGAAGGTGAACCTCCGCCCCAGTCTCAAGTCTTTTGCAGACTTTAACAGGTTATCTTCTAAGATTGCATTTTTATTTAGCCCCCTTTACTCTGATACCCCAACTAAAATCTAGTGGAACCAATTGCCTTCAGAAGTCACCTAATTAGTAAATAGAGTAGAATAGAGTCCACTTGTGTGTAATTTAATCTCAGTATGCATACAGCTGTTCTGTGAAGCCCTCTGAAGTTTGTTAGAGAACCTTTAGTGAACAAATAGCATCATAAAGGCCAAGGAACACACCAGACAGGTCAGGGATAAACTTGTGGAGAAGTTTTTTTATAAATTGTATATTTATTGAGGTTTTTTAAAGAATTGCAGGAAAGGAAAGATAGCCATTGAAGAACGTAACAACATATTTGAAATAACTCACATACGTAATACAGGGATACAGATATGTAATAGGATATGGATAGAAGCAATATAAATCTTTAAAATATTATATGGGTGACAATCCAATAGAGCAGGCATATATAACAGGTGTAGATAATCACACAACATGAATTACAGCTCCATCATGGATTAACCTCTTATAAATTTCAGAGATAACTTGAACTAATAGAAGAGTACCTTTTTTGGGGAAAATATGAAAGATGATGTTACGCCGAGTAAATAGATACCTAACATGTCACGCTTTAAAATTGCGTACACTCATGGAATGGCGCCAAACTTCGGTACTTAAAAATCTCCATAGGCGACGCTTTAATTTTTTTTACAGTTTACCAGGTTAGAGTTACAGAGGAGGACTAGTGCTAGAATTGTTGCACGCGCTCTAACGCACGCGGCGATACCTCACATATGTGGTTTGAACGGCGTTTACATATATGGGCGGGACTTACGTGTGCGTTCGCTTCTGATCGCGAGCTACCGGGGACAGGGGCGTTTTAATTTTTTTTTATTTTTTATAAAAAATAAATTATTTTACTTATTTTATTTATTTTTTACACTTATTTAACTTTTTTTTTGTTTTTATCACTTTTATTCCTATTACAAGGAATGTAAACATCCCTTGTAATAGGAATGTGTGTGACAGGTCCTCTTTATTGAGAGATGCAGGGTCAATAAGACCCCACATCTCTCCTCCAGGCTGGAAAGCATGAGATTGTGAATTTTTTTTCACTGATCTCATTCTTACTAGCTGCAATGGCGGCTTTGTTTACATATGAGGAGGTATGGCCAGAGGTATGGCTTTTTGGCCACAATTTTTTCATGAAGACCATTTCTGGCCAGATATCTCTTGGTTCCCACTGGTTTCCACCAGTTCTGTGATAATGAAGCATTGTTTCCTTGACCGACCACTGTGTGAATAGCACATTTTGAAACCCCAGTCTGCTTTGAAATCCTTGCCTGGAAGAAATCTTGCTGATGCAGTATAACTACCTTGTGTCTTGTTGCTGTGCTCAGTCATGCCAGGGTATAAAAACAAAGATAGACTTGGGGGGCGCACCCTAAAAATGCATAACATTAAATATGGTGCAAACAGAGGAAAAGAATACAGCACACGTACTAAAATAACATTTAAATTCTGCAAGGCTATTTAAAACACCTAAACATATTCAGCAAACAAGCAAAAAATATGGGTATTTGGTCACACTACATGGCCACACTACTGTGTCAAAGTACCCCATTATCAGTGGGTCCTTCACTATTCATAGAATGAAAGATCCTGCTTCTCAACCATGGGAGAAATACACTCCTCTATGTGGGAGAACTAAAGGACTCCTCCTATAACACAGGTGGACACTAATAAGAGGTAATGACGGGCCCTGCAATCTGGGCCCGCAATCTGTTTTTTTTTTCAAAATTGTCACTCTTTTTTTGTTTATAGTGCAAAAAGTAAAAACCGAAATGGTGATCAAATACCACAAATAGAAAGCTCTATTTGTGGGAAAAAAAGGATGCAAATTTTGTTTAGGTACAGCATCACACGACCGCGCAATTGTCAGTTAAAATGACGCAGTGCCGTATAGCAAATAATTGTCTGGTCAGGAAGTGGGTAAATCCTTCCGGGGCTGAAGTGGTTAAAATATGCCTATGATAAAAATGATAGAGCCTTAATTTCATTGTAAGTGGGCAAATGTACAAAATTTGCAGGGGATCAAATTTGTTTTGTATATCAATCTGAACACCATTCCCCACCAGAATAAAATGCTCTTTTTTTCTACTTAAAAATGTGAAAATAAATGAACATTTTACCTGTGCTGCTGTTGGTTGAGAAAGACACTTGCTGCAGCATCTTTAGCTTCTGTTATGTACAGAACGTACCTGATCGTAGAGCCTGACTTTGTAGGAGGAGACCTCTCTTACAGCCCTGGCTCAGGAGTCACTGGAGTGAGGACAGTGACCTCGAGAGCGCAGTGAGGTAGGAGTGCCTGAGGAAGGTGTAGTGGTTGGCACTGTGGCAAGGTGGTGATCCTCCAGGGGTGGCTGTAGGCAGCAGAGGAGATGGTTGCAGGTCAGCGACCTGGGAGCTGGTGGGTACAGGAACAGCGGAAGCTGGAGCAGGGTAAGACAAGCCAGGTTAGGTGCACACAAACAGCAGACAGCAGGAGGGTCAGACAAGCCGGGTCAGAGCAGGTAATCAGCCGTATGGTTCAGCAGGCTTAAACGTAGTCAGAGATACAGGCAGGGTCTGGCAGCAGGTAGGCAGGTAAGAGACTGAGCAGGGTCAAGGCGAGCCAAGGTCACGATTGGAGATATATCGGGTGGTCGGGCAGAGCCGGGTCGGTACAGGTAGAAAATAACAGGTATGCAGGTTTTACAGGTTCAAAACTGCAGATCAGACAGCAATGCATCATTGCAACTGCTGACCTTTTAAGGGCAGAATGGCGCCATAGTGTTAGCGCGCGCGCACCCGGCGTGCGCCGGCGCACAGGCACAGAAGGATGCAAGAAATGTCTTCTCATTCTAGCAGGTCCCTGACAGCTTCCAACCTGGATGCCTGATCTCCTGCAACACTAGGATATCATGCCGCAAGGCATTTCTTAAATCAAGAATTGTCTCTCTAAGCTTCTACCTTGTAGTTCATTATGAAACTATTGCAATTTGCTAGGCAGCACAATTATTTTTACTATGGGGGGACTATTATCTACAAAGCACCGGGGTAGCTATGGGGGCTAAATATGCCCCCAGCCTAGCTGGGCTTTTTATGGCCCTCTGGGGAAATGATGAGCTCTTCTCCAGGAATGAGCCCCGCCTCCTTTTTTGGCGTCGCTATATAGACAACGCCTTCTTCCTAAGGAAGGGGGAGGAAGAGTCTCTTTGTACGTTCATGGCTAGCATTAACAATAACCAATGGGGGATTAGATTTACTGTAGTAAAATATTAGTCAATTTTCTGGATCTGGTTATCTTTAATGAACAATGGGCTATATCCACCAAAACATTCTTTAAAAGCACCGATAGGAATGGTTACATTCCAACCAATAGTAGTGATCATCCCAATCAGCTCAAGGCTATACCTAAAGGGCAGTTCCAACGCATAAGAGGAAACTGCACCCACCTTGAGGACTTTCAGCTCCAGGCTTATATTTTGAAGGGCCGTTTTTTAGAGAAGGGAGATGACCCGAAAGATCTGGATAGGGATTTGCAGGAAGTCTCTCCTTTGAACCGAACAGATCTACTAGTCCCCAAAATAAAGAATAAACAAAGTGGTACGATTGACTTTGAATGGTCCTTTTTGATGACCTTTTCATCCCAGTACTGGTGGGTCAACAGAATCTTTAGAAAGCACTGGCAGGTTTTTAAGTGCGATAAGATTTTGGGGCCCACATTACCGGATAAACCTAAGATTTTATATAGGAAAAACCGAACACTTAAAGATCTAGTGGCACCAAGTGCCATAGATCTACCTACAAAAACTACCATGTTTGGGAATTTAAAGGGGTTCTTCCCATGCAAGAGGTGTTCGGATTGGACACAGCTGATCACATGGTAAAGAGCCAACGTCATAGGCTTTTTACCGTGATCAGTGATGTGCTATGTCCAAGGAACATGGCGCACCCCTAAACGCAGTGCTGCGCACTCCACCCTCTGGCCACACATGCGCGCCAAGAATTGGAAGATGTCATATAATGTCCTCCCAGAATGAGAATGCTCCCGCCTGCCTGTCATTTCACTATACGGCAGACGGGAAGCAGTTAAAGATAAGATAATAACTTTATTGTCAATGTGAACATACAAAGTTTATAAAGGAAACCTTTACAACAGCAGTTAAAAAAATATATCCTCAACACAACTGCACATACATACTCCAACACATACCCACATAAAGCAGTTTGCATTGTAAGAATGAAGCTTTGATCAATAAACAGAAATATAAATTAGACAAAAATCATGGGGAAAAGCATCAAACTAATCATTTATGACCTGAGGGATGATAGAACTAACTGCATGCCTTGAAATATACTCCCATAAAACCACCATCAAGGTGCTGATCAGAAGAATGAAGCAGCCTGCCGACCTTGAAGGATACTGCCAAAATAAAAACTGAGCATTAAAAAAGAAGATCTTGGACATAGAGATAACTGTAATTTGAGCACTATTCTCACATGGCACTGCTCCTGTAATCCCTACTTTATGGTTTGTGACATTGCGTTTTTAAGATAATACCATTGTATAGTAGCAAATATTTTTTTTTAGAGTGTGAATGTTTTATCTTAACTTGTCAAAACCTTGCAAGATGTTCTAACAAAGTTCTGAAGCCTTTTTATATTAAGTACACAGTGGATAAGACTCCAGATTTCTTACATGCTTGCTTGGAAATTGCCAGCCAATAAAGGTATCATTCCGCCTCCTTTTGTATTTATTTCCTTGACAGTTTTCTTTTCACAGGCCAATTCAATACCATCTTAAACCTGCCTTAATGTTGTGTAGCAAAATAGAAAGCATAGATACTGTACTGACATAAAGCTTACAAAGAAATCATATATGGCCATAAGAAGCAATTGCACTGCCTCTGCAGTGATTGTGATTACCGTTTTGACTGCTCGGTAGATGATGGCAACAACAGACTTATTTCACATGTACTGTAGAGCACAGAGCACAGCAGGTGACCAGTCCCATTGATCTATGTCAAGATTCCCTTTCTTCCAGGCTCAACATATATTAGTTTACACTTCTAATAGCTTTGCTGGGAAAGTTAGGTAAAAGCCTATCTTTTATTATTTTTTATCTTGGTGTTATGTCTCACAGACTATGAAATTAATTAAATGCTTCACTCTGTAGCAAGACGACCTAACTAGTGAAGAGTTGAAAAGCCAATTATAGCTTCTATGGCATGATCATTAAGAAAACCAGTGCACAGATCTTGGGTTTATTACTGGATCAGTGGAGGGGCATGAGGACAAGAAGGTGGAATTTAGAAAGACAGCCTGTAATTTTAAGTGAGTTGACTTGAGACATTTAAGGAATACAAGTAAAGAAAATAATATGTTGGTAACTCATAAAAAACAAGACCACATGAAGCAAAACTGTGCCGACAGATACAATATCAAATAATGAAAATAGGGTATAGTGCCTGCCATATTAAAGTTTATCTTGAGGTAATTAGGCAATATTAGCTGTGAGATGGTCAACTTTTCAGTGCAAAGCTTTGATTGTGTATTCTAGAGCAAAGAAAGATACTTTTCTAACATAAGAGGTTGTTATTATAAACATTTATTTTTATTTCTTACATAAAATGTATAGATGGAAATTTTACAAACAGAAACTCTTATGCCGCGTACACATGATTGGAAATTCCGACAACAAATGTTCGATGTGAGCTTTTTGTTGGAAATTCCGACCGTGTGTAGGCTCCATCGGACATTTGCTGTCAGAATTTCCGACAACAAAAATTTCTTGTCGGAAATTCCGATCGTCTGTATGCAATTCTGATGCACAAAAAACATGCATGCTAAGAATCAAGCAGAAGAGCGGAACTGCCTATTGAACTTCATTGATCTCGGCTCGTCGTTTGAGCCAACATTGCGTCTGAAAAAAATCCAGGTTTTTTTTGTCGGAATTTCCGATCGTGTGTACGCGGCATTACTGTAGTCATTGTTTTTTTTTAGGAACCCTGGACATCATTCTGGTTTTGTACAGCAATTTGTGGAGCCATATACCCTAAAAATAATGCCAAAGTACAAAATTAGATTATTGTCATTTTCATTCATACTTGCCTTCACAATTTCTTGCTGCATTTCTTCTCTGGAACTCCCTTCCTTGTGCCATCTGGCACTAACCAGCCCTCTATGCCCCTTACAATGTACTAGCAAAACTTACTTTTAACCACTTGAGATCCCAAAGGATTTCATGATCAGAGCATTTTTTTGCTATTCAGCACTGCGCTACTTTAAGTGGCAATTGCTCGGTCATGCAACACTGTACATAAATGAAATTTATATATATATTTTTAAAACAGATAGTACTTTATTTTGGTGGTATTTGATCACCACTGTTTTATTTTTTATTTTTTTTGGTATAAACCAAAAAATACAGAGAATTTGGGGAAAAAAAACAACAATATTTTCAACTTCCTGTTATAAAAAAAGACCCAATAAAATCAAATTTAATCTTGACGCTTTCGTTGAATCCCTGAATCTACCTATGCTATCCCCAGATGACTGTTCTGGACTAAATGCACATGTCACGGCTGAAGAGGTCTCTATGGTCATTAAACAACTCCGTCCCCCAAATCTCCAGGCCCTGACAGACTCCCCTACTCCTATTATAATAAAAACCTCTCAGTCTTATTGCCCCATATGGTAGCTCTGTTTGCTTCTTTGATGAATGGGAAGGTCCCCCATACTCAATTTTTACATGCTTACATAATGGTAATCCCGAAACCGAATAAAGACCCATCGCTGCCTGACAATTACCACCCCATAACTCTTCTAAATTCAGACTATAAAATTTTTACTAAAATATTAGCAAATAGACTTTCTCTACTACTCCCTTCCCTAATACAGAAAGACCAGGTTGGGTTTGTTCCCACCAGACATGCTGGTGACAACACCAGACGTACCATAAACCTTTTTGACCTTCTGATCAAAACCAAGAGACCCTCTATTGTGTTAAGCTTAGATGCACAGAAAGCTTTCGACATCTAAATTGGTCTTTTATGTTTGCACATTGACAAAGTATGGATTTTCGGCCCATTTGTACAGGCTTTATGAGCGCTGTACTCTAATCCTACATCCCAGGTGCAGTTGGCTTCTCGTGTCTCTCCGCCATTTCCCCTGAGTAATGGTACCAGACAGGGCTGCCCCTTATCCCCTCTGCTATTTATTCTCAGTCTTGAACCTCTAGCCGCAACCATTCGATCTCATCCAGACATACGGGGTGTGGCGTTAAGACATCAGGAGTACAAACTGTCCCTTTTTGCAGATGACATATTGCTAACGATCACGCATCCACATATCTCGCTCCCATCTCTCCATGTAACTCTTAACTCATTTGGCAGCATTTCAGGCTTTAAAATTAACCCGACCAAAACTGAAGCCCTTCCTATAAATATCCCGGCTGATGTACTCATGTTTTTACGAGGCAATTTCAAATATCGTTGGTGCTCCCATTCCCTTAAATACCTTGGTGTCCGCTTGTCCCCCTTGTATTCCACACTATACCAGGTTAATTTTCCCCCTTTATTTTTAGAAATTAATAGATTACTGAAATCATGGACGAAGCTCCCTCTGTCTCTCTTTGGGGGGATAAATGTTTTTAAAATGTCCATACTCCCCAAACTATTGTATCACTTTGAGACACTTCCGGTACTAATCCCTATGACCCAACTGAAAACACTTCATAGGAATCTCTTAAACTTTATATGGAACAACGCTTCCCACAGGATAGCCAGCTCAGTTATCCTGGCCCCCCGTTCACAGAGAGGTCTAGGGGCACCTGATCTAATTAGATACTATTATGCTACCCATTTAAGAGCTAGAACTTCCTGGACGTCCAGATACGCTCCCAAACAGATGGTCAGAAATAGAGATGGGAATCACAGTCCCTGCCCATCCGTGTTTCATGTTATGGCCCTCCTCTGACAAACTTATTCCTCAATTACGTAAGGTTTGTTTGAACACTGTGCTATTTACACTTTTAATCTGGAACCGTTGTTCCAGTAAATACTCCCTATCGTCCTCTTATTCACCCCTAGTAAACATTCTCTTCAATCCGGAAATTTCTGACAGCTTATCTTATGATTCTATGCTGCCGTGGACCCAAGTGGGCATATTCCAATTTCGACATTTAGTACACCCAGTGACACGCAAACTACTCCCCTTCTCTGACTTGCAATCTAAACATCAGATCCCGAAAACTCTCTTTTATTCTTTCCTTCAGATTAAACACTTCTTCGCCTTTCGGACCCCCCAGTTGACCTTAGGCATTACTACTGACTTTGAAATGCTGTGCTCCAGAGGATCATATGAGCCCCACCAGATTTCCACTATTTATAAAATCCTACATTCGGCTTACTCTCTTACTGAACATACTCATTCATACATGAGAAAATGGTCCCATATAATACATACTGTAGGCCTATCTCACTGGGCGACTGGGGACGAATCTGGGACGCCGCTTCCAAGGTTTTTAGGTGTGTGGCCCAGAGAGAGACTACGTATAAAATACTTATGTTTTGGTATAGGACTCCTGAATTCTTAATAATACGGAAATTGACACTGTATAGCCAATGTTGGAGATGTGACTCATTCCTAGGTACCCATTACCACATGTTTTGGGAATGTCCTGTAATCACTCCCTTCTGGTCACAGGTTCATGGTCTCCTGGAAAAAAAACCTGGAGGTCTCCATCCCCCTTCAACCCTTAAATTTTTTTTATAAATAAACAATTAAAAAAAAATCGAATTTAATAATACATTTAGGCCAAAATGGTAAAAATATCCCAATAAGTGTATATTAAAGGCAACCATTTAGCCTTGCCCTCACTGTCGCATCCCATAATTGAGGTTCTACCAGTAGATTGCTTGTGAAGTAGCCAAACCCTTAAAAAGAATGCCTTGAAAGGTTAACCTTATTTTCATTTTTTTAATGATAGTTAAAAAACTATACCTTTTTAACCTGCTTGTTTTATATCAGTTTAGCCCGATTTGTATACAATTTTTGTTCACAAATACACATTTCACTTATAACAAATGATTTGGAGAATGATATAGATTAAACAAAGAGACTGTAAAACAAGGCAGATTGCTTTGAAGCTCCTTTTGACTACTAAATACCTTTCCTTTGATAAGAGATGAGTCATTCCTGTGCGTATACTGTAGATACAATGCTAATGGTGGCCACAAATGCTTACATTTTTATCTCTCATTCAAAGAAAATGATCAAATCACAAAAAAAAAAAAAAAAAATTGAATAGCCATAACTTCCAGACCTGTTTTGACTTGATTTAGAACGATTTGCTGATTGACCAGGATGAAAAATGATTGATGATTTTGCATTGATCAGCAGCAATGAGAAATTTTGTTCATGAAAATTATCATATTTTGATCAATCAGATTATGAGATTGCATGATAAAAACATAGACGCAAATTTACAATAACAAGTTACAATTGTATCCTAATTATCAATCAAAATCCACTTCTCCATGTAGCATATCAATCAAATGGGCTGTAATCTACAGATCAATTATTCCTATTAGAGAAGTTCAATTGGAAAGCAAATCAATCACTTATCAAAGTGTTTTCAGCCACCAGAAACCATCGCTACACATACTGGTTAGGGGAACTTAAAATATTAATATGTAGTATTTCTCAACATACACACATTATTAATTGACGACATACATTGATTTACATAAAAAGTGTTCAAGGATGCTTTTCACATGATGCATTTTGTTTATTCGTCCTTGAGCACTGCTCTTAATGCTAGGCAACACACCTATACTCTAACATAAACAGTACCTACACTTGCCAAAGTTATCTTACCATTCTCCCTTCTGGGTTGCCCTATCGGTCCAGAGCCTTTTCAGATGATCTGCTTGGAAATTTAATCCATTTTCATTGTCCCTACTACCAGAACAAGGCCTGATCCCTGATTATTTTTTTTTAGTTAATTCGTCTTTATTTGGCAAAAAAATGTTTCATTACAATAACATATACAATCCATAACATACGTGTTCATATTATGAGAGGCGGTCCCCCCGATATCCCCCACTCCACCCCCCCAATAAAATAAAGTTCAAAGCAAAAAAGGGGAAGAGCAAAGGAGGAGGGGGACAGAGAAAATATACCCCTGTCTCTCCCCCCACAATACAAGGGTAAGGGGTCTAGAAAAGGGGGAGTTGAGGTGAGGAGTGAAGGAAGTGTGAAAAGTATAATTGTTGGAGTGAGATAGGGTAGGACCCTATTCTGTGTCCTACTAGAATTCTGTTCTATGCTTTTTTTAGTGTTTAACTGTTGTTTAGTGTTTAACTATGTGTTTGTATCGTAAGTGGGGGGTGGGGGGAAGATTCCCTGACATTGTCCATTACAACTGTTGTGCTCTTGTGGATTTCCATTGTTTTTTTTCCCCGTGTTAATATGTGTCTGCCACTTTTCCTTTTTGTGTTTATTAGTACTCAATGTGCTTCATATTAGGTATGTTAACGTGTCCGTCGTTTCTTCCCCTGTCAGGGAGGGGGGGAGGTAAAAATTTAAAAAAAGAGGAGGGGGGGGGGCAGGGTGGGGGCCACCTCCCCTCACCAACATGTAACATTCTATTCTATACATTATCTTAAAAATGTTGTAGTCCATTCCTCATCCCTCCTCCCCATTTCAGGCTTCTCTTAAGAGGTATTTAGGTATTCAACAAAGTCAGACATTCCATTTCCATAACATGTTTTTCCCAATCTACCCATATTTTTTTTAATTTCTCCTGTTGGTTTCTAGTCTCATGAACCCATCTTTCTGCCTCCATTAGTCCATCTTCTTCCCCCCTCCATTCTGCTAAGGTCGGGCATGTGACCTGCTTCCAATGCTTATGTATCAACTTCTTAGCAGCGTTTAATAAGTGAGGTGTGATGCTGTTTTTGTACAGTTTTATAGATCCCAAAGACCTGTGAAACAAAAAGTGCAGTGGTGTTAACTCTATGGGTTTCTTAGACATCCTCTTTATCCATGGGGCTATTTTTTCCCAAAATACTCTAATCTTTGGGCAGTTCCACCATATGTGTAGGAAGGTGCCCTTTTCTTTACATCCTCTCCAACAGTCATTACTTGCAGATGGGTATATTTGCGCTAGTAGTGCAGGGGTCCGATACCATCTGGCTAGAAACTTATATGACATTTCCTGAATGGATGAGCTCACTGATGACGAGTGTGTTGCTACCCATAAGTTTTTTATTTGTGATGTTGTAAATGTACAGCTTAACTCTTTTTCCCATTCTTTTATAAAGTATGGGATTGGAGAATTTTGTCCACTAAGTATTAACCTGTACATTTGGGACAGTAGGTAATTCGATTTTGACATCTTTATACACATTTTTTTCGAACGTGGTTAGGGAGTCTAGAGTCCTTACTTGGGGTTCTAATTTTTTAAAGAAATCTCAAATTTGATATCTCCACCCGGCCATTGCCATTTCCCCCTGGGATGAAATCAGTTTCACTTGAGATATAAGTGTTCCCAGTGGGGCGTACCTTAGGCACATGGTATTCCCATCTGATTCCTACGGGCCCAGCGCTCCCTTTTTTTCCCCAGGGGGGAACCATGGAGACCCTCCTAGTGGAGACAGTGGAGATGTTTTTGGGGCATATTTGCCAGTTTTATTAATTCTGTCCCACACTGCCAGTGTGTTCCAAGTTAATGGAGATGTCCATTTTGAGAGTCCTCACACCTTAGATGGTATCCATGGTGCTCCTTCTAAATTTCTTCCTGCCATATTTTTCTCTATTGCAACCCATGCTTTAGTCTCCGCATCATGACACCAATTTAATATGTGTACCAAAGACATTGCTCTGTAATATAGTGCAATGTCTGGTAACCCTAGTCCCCCCTCCTCCTTACTTCTGCGTAGAATATTATACTCTATTCTAGCATTTCCATCCTTCCATATGAAGGACAGGTATGCTTTACGTATCTTTTTGAAGAATGTTTGGGGGAGAGGTATGGGTACTGTATTTAGGACATAAATCAATCTGGGTATTACATTCATCTTAAGGGTGTTTATTCTGCCCGTCCATGTTAATGTGTGTCCTTTCCATCTATTCAGGTCCTCCATTATCTCTGCAGCCAGAGAGCTGTAATTACGTTCATATGAGCTCCATATTTGCAGAGATATGGACCCCTAAATATCGATTCTCTATTCCACATAAACGGGTAGCTATTTTGCAATGATATAACTAATGGTTTTGGCACATGGCTGGGTAGTATTATAGATTTTTCTGTATTTACTTTGAAATTTGATAACTGTCCATATCTCACCAGTTCCTGCATCAAAAACTCTATAGATTTCTGTGGTTTAGATAGAAAAAATATTAAATCGTCAGCATATGCTGACACTTTATGCTGCCTAGGGACAATTTCCACTCCTTTGATTGCATCATTTCCACTTTTTCTACATAGCAATGGCTCCAGAAAAAGGGCAAATAATATTTTCGATAGGGGGCAGCCTTGCCTTGTGCCATTCCGTATATCAAAACCTCCTGATAAGGTCCTGTTTACCTTAACCTTTGCTCTTGGTCCAGTGTATAGTGCTGATACAAATCCCATCATCTGTTCTCCCATACCTATTTCTCTTAATACTTCTTTCAGAAATATCCAGTTTACTCTATCAAATGCCTTTTCGGCGTCCATTGATATTACTACTCTTGGCATCTTATTGGGTCCATTCTGCATCCAATGGAGTACGTGAAGGGCTCGTATGGTGCTATCTTTAGTTTCTCGCCTCTTCACAAGCCCTGTCTGATCGAAATGTACCAGCTGTGTTATTTTATCCTGTAATCTACTCGCCAGTATCTTAGCTAGTAGTTTAGTATCTGAATTAAGGAGGGAGACAGGTCTGTAATTTGCGCAGTATTGTCAGTCTTTTCCAGGTTTTGGTATAACTGTCACGTAAGACAATACTGCTTCTGGGGGTAAAGGATTAGTCGCTGTGATTTTATTAAAATAATTACATAATGGTATGGACAGGATATCATTGAATTTCCTATAACAACGCATTCGTTAGCCCGTCTGGCCCTGGACTCTTCCCTATCCGTAAGTTTTCAATTGCTTTTTTTATTTCCTCTATAGTTATCTGTTCTTCCATTTTTTCCCTCTCTCTCCGAGAGAGAGTTGGTAAAGCGGACTCTTCAATATATTCTCTTATCCTCTCTATCTGGCCCTCTTCTTCTATTCTCGATAATGTGGGTTGTATATTATACAGGGCCCTATAGAAGCTTTGAAATCCCGTAGCTATGGACTTTGTGTCCGTTACTTGTTTGTTATTCACACAGATATTATGGACATGGGAAAGTTCCTGTTGTTTTTTTAATTGTCTGGCCAGTAGTTTTCCACATTTGTTCCCATGTTCATAAGATCTGTGCGCAAAAAATCTGTACTTTTCTTTAACACTTCTGTCCAGATACGTTGAAAGTTTTGTTTTCAATAATTCCAACTGTTCTGCGTCTCCCAGATCTAGACTGTTTTTATGTTTGATTTCAAGTTCATATATGTTTTCTAAGATATCATCCAGCTCCTTCTTTTTTTTTTTTTTTTCTTTTAACTCGAGATCCGTGTGCTATTAGTTCCCCCCTAATAACCGCCTTGTGGGCCTCCCATATTGTTTGCTCTGATACCTCCCCGGGTGTATTTATTTCAAAATATTCTATCATTCTATGTTGTATGTCCTTTCGCTAACTGTTTGTCATCTAACAGCTACTCATTTAATCGCCAAGTCCGCTCTCGATGACTCGCAGATACTGGCACGAACGTCATCACCACTGGTGCGTGGTCGGATATTGTTATTGACTCAATTGTGACAGTGTTCACATATTCCAGATAATATTGGTCCACCGAATATAAGTCCAGTCTGGAGTATACTTTATGCGTCTTTGAGTAATAACTATAATCCCTCCTCCCTTCATTTAATACCCACCAACTATCCATCAGGTGGCGAGCTCGTAACAGTTTTTTCACATGTTTAAGTGCTTTAAATGATAGTGCTGTTTTTCCTGCTGTTGTATCCAGTTTGGGGTCCATAATAATATTAAAATCCCCTCCCAAGATCACAAATCCCTCCCCAAACTTGTCCAGCATCCCCATTGTTTTCACTAAGAATTCTACTGTGCACGTGTTTGGGGCGTAAATAGAGGCAAATGTGTAGCATTGTCCATATAACATACCCTTTATGAACAGTAACCTTCCTTCTGGATCCTTTTGTACTGCTGTAGGAATTATAGGGCACGATTTCCCGAAAGCTATTGTTACCTCCCTTGCCCTTGCTATAGGTGTGAACGCATGAAACCATTGATTATAGGGGGACATCGGTAGCTTGGGTACAGATTCTGACATGAGGTGCGTCTCCTGCATATAGATAACATTCGCAGATAAATGACGCATCTCATGCCACAAACGACCCCTTTTCTGGGGTGAGTTTAGCCCCCTTACATTATATGTCATAATTTTTAATGAGCTAGCCTTCACCTATTTTTCCACTAACTGTTCTGTACTCACTTAACCTTCTGCTTAACCTTTTGCTATCTGCTCTTTTCACCTCTTTTTTCAGAGAACCTGTAAGAGAAACAGGGAATCCTAATCCACTACAACATAACATCCTACTAATTAGGATGTACCAACTTACAAGACGGTTAGCCCTTGTGGGGTCCCCTTGACCCTCTCGGCCCCTCCCACCCATCATCTTAATACAGATTATCCAGTCCCTCATCAGGACCTTCCTAATTGTAGTAAAGAGCTATTTCTCCCCTATTATACCCTGGGCCATATTTATAAATAAAAAAAAAAGGAAAAATGTTTCCCTAGACAACTATGTCCTATATTAATTTTCATTCCTTTCATTCCTTTCCTTTCCTTTCCATATTCCACATCGAGGGAGGAAGGGAGGTTTAGGGGGGAAACTAAATAAATAAAAGTAAATAAAAAATAACGAAAAAGCCAGAAAAAAAGAGAATAAAGAAAAAATATAGTGTTTCCCTTCCCTCCGTTTCCCCCTTAGTGTTTCACATTATTTCAATTTTAACTTTTACTTTCTATTTAAGTCCTTTATCAACTTTTACTCTAATACTTGATACTTGATGCTTGAGACCAGGGTTCAGGACGTTGTATTGGTGGGTTCGTACTATTTATTCTCCAGTCTGAAAAGTCAGTTTGTGGTAGGTCTATTCTTTCCAAAAACATTTTTAAGTCGTCTTTGGTTCGAAGTACTGCCGTTTTCCCATTTCGTGTGGCTACTAAACGAAAGGGGAATCCCCACCGGTATCTGATATCAGCCGAACGCATAACTTCTAGTAAAGGGCGCACCATTCTGCATTGCATTAATGTGCAACGTGATATGTCAGAATATAAAGAGATTTGTATTCCTTCATATTCAATCAGGGGTGTATCTCGTGCAATCCTCATTATAGTCTCTTTCACAGAATATTTATGCAGTTTACATATTACATCCCTTGGTTTGTCTTTACTCTGATTTGAAAAGGAAGCAGTGTGGTGGGCTCTATCTATTTCCACCTGTTCGGGCGCTTCTGGCCCCATAATCTGTAAAAAAAGTTTCTGTACTGTTACCAATAAATTCTCGTTCTTATATTTCTCAGGTAAGTCTCGTATTCTGATATTCTGTCTACGGTCCCTATTTTCGAATCATTCAATTGATCTCTATAAGTGTTCATCAAATCCTCTTGTTGTTTTATGATGTCCTGCACTTCCCCCACTGCCTGTGCAATCTCATCTTGGCCATTTTTCAGTACTTCCACTCTATTGCCAACTTCTACTACTTCTTCTCTCAGATTCATCACTGCCTGCATACACGATTGCTCTACCATGGCTATCATTTCTTGTATATGTTTTTTTGTAGGTAGTGCTTTTATGAGCTCTCTAATGTCCTGCTCATCAATTATCTTTGCCGATGCTGTTTCAGTGTGGTCTATGCAATGTGTATGTATCTGTTTTTTAGGTGCTGCATTCAGCTGCATCTCATTAAGGGGTGTGGGTGATATCCCTTCCTTTGGTATGCCCTCTGTCTCTAGGGGGGCCTCTGGGGGGTCCTGCCTTGATCTACCGTGATTTTCCTTGGCACCCTCTGAGTTTATTAAGGAGGTAGAGTTTATCATTAAGTTTTTTTAATCTTTTAGGTTACCTCCTGAGGCTGTCTCTTCATTACACACCTGCTGGTTTGCTCTGTCTTTGGGGGGTGTTGGTGAGGTCTTCCCTTGCTCTGTTGATGTGTCTCCCAGCCCTGGAAGTCCATCTTTGCCTCTCCTGGGTTCATCCCCCCTATAGCTCTTCTTCATACCGGTGAAAGCATACGGGCTCCCCTTCCCACTCCGCTCCTGCTCCGAGCACCCGCTGCCTCTGCCTCCGCTCCGCTCACCTCCGCCCGGCGAGACCCACGTCCGATTTTCCCTCGGATACTTCTGACCTCCGGGCTTCCGTACCTTCCTTCATGGTTACGGGCACCTCCAATGTTGTCTCCCCTCGGCGGTGTCATGTAGGCCTTCAATCCGCCTACCATGCCCCTGATCCCTCCTCCGGCCGGCTGAAGCGCTGCCCGTCTACGAGTGGCCATTTCCACTCCGCTCCACTCTCTCTCTCAGCCCCTGGATCAGCTCGATCTGAATCTGCTCTCGGCTTTCCGCTATGAGTCTGACAGTCTGACACTGGCTCACAGCTATCAGTTCTTTGCGATCAGTCTGTCACAGCCGTACTGCTCAGCGTGGTCAAGGTGTGTGAGGAAGCTCTCACCTCACACGTCTGCTCCTCCCATCATTTACTGATTAATTTATTTGATTTACTTGATTAATTTATTCGCTTTAACCGAGGCTTAGCTAAGTCTGGGATGTTTTGGGATGCTCTCAAAGCATACTTAAGAGGGCACTTTATTAAACTTTATCAAACTTTATCAAACTTATCTCCCTTATAAAGACTGTAAAGGTATTGAGGGTCTTTACATTTTAGCTTTTATATTTCTAGCAATATCAAAAGCATATATCTGTATATATATAGATTTGTAGTTACCGTATATACTCGAGTATAAGCCGAGATTTTCAGCCCTTTTTTTGGGGCTGAAAGTCCCCCCCTCGGCTTATACTTATATTACCTGTAAAGAATTTGCGGCTGCGGCGTCCATCGTTCAAATTCCGCGGCGTCCATCGTTCAAAATTCCGCGGTCTCTTCCTGTTCCTTCCTTGATAGGCGAGTCTCAGCAGACACTCTCCGCCTATCATGAACGTTCTCTCATCCTCAGTTTTCCAGCAGACGTCTGTGATTGGCGGAATACCCAACACAGTGTCTGCTGGGAAAACTAAGGATGAGAGAATGATCGTGATAGGCGGAGAGTGTCTGCTGAGACTCGCCTATCAAGTAAGGAACAGGAAGAGACCGCGAAATTCGAACGATGGACGCCGCAGCCGCAACTTCTTTACAGGTAATAATTACAATGTAAAAATTTCTATTTACAGGGAACAGCGAGCTAGGGAACAGTGGGGCATCGGCTTATACTCGGGTCAGTGAGGTTTCCCAGTTTTTTTGGGCAACATTAGGTACCTCGGCTTATATTCGAGTATATACGGTAAGTATGATTTCAAAAGGCTGAAGCCACGTACACACGACCGGTTTTCTCGCCAAGAAATGACAAGAAAACTGTTGGGAGAGTTTTCTTGCTGAGAAAACTGTTCGTGTGTATGCTTTCTCGTCGAAAAAACTGGCCAAAATCTCAACGAGAAAAAAGAAGACCTGCAGTCTTTTTTCTCGTCGGAGTCTCACTTTTTCTCGGCGTGATTCTCGTCAGACTGTTTTTGGACGAGAAGACCGTTCATGTGTATGCTTTTCCGAGTCTTCAAAAACCACGCATGGTCAGGATCAAGTATAGATGGGGCTGCTGGAGGGTGGCATGTGCCTCTTTAATGAGGGCCAGTGCTGCCACACTCACAGCCCTATCCCTCCTGGCCCTTCTTGGTGGCATGCAGATTAGAGGCACCTGACACCTTGTCCTACTTCTGGGACCAGCCACCTCCTCTCTTCCACTAACCCCAGCCTCCTCCTGCCTGACATTTTTATTGCACTTTGCACTTGTAGTGCAATGTGGATTTGATTTTAGTAAAGAACCGCCACAATGTTCAGCTCATTGACTGTTGCAAATAATTATAATTTTATTTTTATTACTCTCATTATGCCCCCATCATTTTGCATTCATCTCCCAAACTTTTTTGCCCACTACTGTCTATTGCTATGTCAAACACTTTTTCTTGATTGACTAAATTTGTTCACATCTTAACATCTAATTTACATCATTCATTTTTTCACAAAAAACGTTTAGAAAATACTATACCTGGCTCCATACGGACAGATCTGGGTCTTCATCCAAGATAGAAGGCTCCTCCTGATCCTGAGAAGGATCATCTTGGCTGGAGGGAAGGCTGGAGGGAAGGCTGGAGGAAAGGCTGGAAAGTGATTCCCTCTGTGTAATGTGGTCATTCGGAAAGGCCAACCTGCCGTATTACCACAAATGTGGGACATATACCTCCCCTGCTGCTGCTCCTGACCTCTGAGAAGCCAGGACCTGATTGCGTGCAGTCCTATATGTGCCTCTCAAGGTCCCAATTTTGGTGTCCAGCTGCTCAATGGTTGCATTGGGCATCCTGGTGTGCACAAATGGGAGTAGGCTCTCCAGCGCTGCTTTCCTTACCCCTTTTTTTTGTGCTGTGGATTTTTGGTCTCCCTTAAGCAGGCAGCTCCCTTAAGCGATCAATAAACTCAGACAGGAATTCTTTTTCGAGAAAAGCATAAATTTTTTCTGCAAGACAAAACACCAGACAAAAATACAAATGTCAATCACACTCTAAACTCGAGCAATCTTTATGCCCATATATGCCTCTTCAATCTCTATGCAGTATAGGCCACTGATGTACCAAGTAATAAATCATACCTTCGGTCTTACGTTCGGCGCTCTTAACTCCTTCCTCCGCACACAGAACGTAGGTACGTCACATGTGTGTTAGTTTTATATACACTACGCATGCGTGACACACGTCGCCCGCCCATGACGTTCTTTCTCGATGTTTCCCCGCCCCTTCTCTTTCGGCGCGCAGGCGACATGGCGGAGTCACAGCAGGTGTCTATAAATTCAGATATTTCTAACGAGGAGACAAGCCCAAAGCGGGAAACGTCACGAACAAGGAGGCGCTACAAGGCATCTAATATGTCCTTTGAGGAGATGGCGGAGATGGTGGCCATATTGAACAATTCTGATTATGATGCAAAGCATGGGCCGTATTCCCACCCTAATCTTCGGAAAGGACAAAATTATGAAGTAGTGAAAAGTCTGAAGAAGAATTTCGGTGTGAAAAGATCAAAGGAGCAGCTCAGAAAGAGGTGGTCTGACCTCAAACTGAGGGAGCCGGAGCAGTTAAGGAGCATTAACAGAATGCTTAAAAAAAGTAAGTACTTCTCCTGTGTCCCTATTGTTGTATTTCACAACTTGCATGTTGCTCCATGTTGTTGTTTTTTAATATTTTACATTCTAAAATGACATCTTCTACAATTTAGTGGGCACAGTAATCGGTCGATACAGACACATCGTTTGCACACTACATACGATGAATTGTCAATATCCGTGTTTTCATTTTTTGCAAAAAATGGCTGTTTAGATTCCATAAATGTTATGACATTGTTGTCTAGATGATGTGTTTGTAACTAGAATGAAATGCAAACTTGAATCAAATGTAAAGGAGAGGACACTCAGCAGTTGTTTACACATCTGCACTCACAGGAGCACTATAGTGTGGGCTGCCAGAACAACCTTCTTAGGGTGTCCCACACAGGTGCTACAGTGGGTACTGGGGGGAAGGGGGCCCATGTGAGAAAATTGTCACAAAAAGGTCAGTATTCCAGCTTTGTTAAGTTCTAAAATCTGGTCTTCAGCTTGGAACTGTGCCAAAACAGACAAGTGTACCCCATCTGCAAGCAATGTTTCATATTCCTAGTTATTACAAAAAATTGTATAAACATAAACAGTGGATCTGTGTCAGAAATATACTAGAAACAGCGCTGGTGTTGGTAAGATTCAGGTGGCCAACTCCACCTCCAAAATGATTAACAGTTTATGGCAGATGAGACAGATATGCAGAGTGTCCAATAGTGTTCATTGGTGGTCCTAGATACAAACAGCATGCACCTTCACCATAAAATCCTGATCCACCCAGTGAGAACACACTCCCCCTCAGGGGTTTAAACTCACCAGAGCAAAGCTCAAAAAACGCCTTGCACAGGGGAGTAAATCAGAACCTTTTCAGCATTCAGCATCAGCCAAGGAAATGTCTGATCAGTGGGGACTCCCAAAAGGAATGCACAAACAGAAGAAGGCAAAAATAGCGTAACTCCGTTTATTTTGTCAAATTCCCCACACATCACATAGCCCCTTATTGCATTAAACGTACATTGGTTAAAAAATAACAGAGCAAAAAATCATATCACCACATCGTCGTCCGTGAGAAGATCGATTCCCGAACGAATATCCAGGAACTGTTCTTACTTCCGGGTTTAGCTGGCGTGGAGTGCATACATTACTTCCTGTAGCGTTGTGTAGGTCACGCCGTGACGCGTTTCGTCATATCCTGACTTCAACAGAGGGTGTGCCTACACGACGCAAGTGACCATTTAAATAGACACTCCCTCCGCCCTCCATACCAATCAGCGCCGCCAAAGAGAGGCAATAGGTGCACATTGCAGTGACCATGGCAGCAGCTGATATTGTGCTACGAATGGAGCGGGGGGTCAAGGGTCATCAGATCAATATATTAAAGAGGCACAGTCATAAATAGATCAGTGTCTCTCAATGGGGCAGAATAAATACATAAATTTAAAACGCAATAATTTAAAAATGCGGTGGTAAATAAAAAAATCTGCATAAAAATGAATAATATTGCACAATTCAAATACAGAACACGGTCATCATTTCAAATGGTACACATTCTGAATATAACCCATTGTATAAGTGCAATAAAAATATTCACTCTCCATGGTACTACACTCATATACACTATGAAAGTACTTAAAATATATAAAAAACTATATATATATATATATATATATATATATAAAATACTATAAAATCCAGGACTAAAACATAAGGCATATTTAATAGTCACTAATGAAGCAGTTTATGTCAAGGTCTATATTCAATCCTTTCGGCGAGAGAGTATCTACCGAAAAAATCCATTGGGTCTCTCTCCTTGACAGATCCCTAACTAAATTAGAGCCCCTCCATGGGGGTTTTAAATGGTCTATTCCCCAGAATTTAAGGCCACTCGGGTCCTGATTATGGCATATTTTAAAATGCAATGACACATTGTGGTCTTTGAAACCAAGCTTGATATTTGCAATGTGCTCTGCTATTCTTACCTTTAGCTGACGTTTGGTGCAGCCTATATAAATAAGGTCGCATGGACACTGGAGGGCATATACAACATAGGAAGTGTTGCATGTAATAAATTCATCAATGGTGAATTCTTTATTGTTTGATGTAGAGGTAAAGTTTTCCACAGCCCTCAAAGGCTGATCAACTTCTCTACACGCCCTACATCTCCTACACGCGAAAAACCCATCCCTGTCCCAAAAAGTAGAGGGTCTGGTAGGTGGATCTAAAACTTTTCTAACAATTTTATCGGCAAAACTACGTGCCCTTCTATAGATAAATCATGGTTTATGTGGAAGGACAGCAGATAATACTTTATCCATAAGAAGGACGTGCCAGTGGGAGGTAAAAATCTCCTCCACCTCTTTATACTGGGAATGAAACCCAGAAATAAAGTTACACTCCCGTCCAGTATCTGGCTGGCGGACCGGCATGTCCCTAAGAAAATCCTCCCTAGGTCGTAAGGCCAATCCCTGAATTATATAGTCTAGTGATTCCCCAAAATAGCCCTTTTCAATGAATTTCCCCTTTATAATCTCTGCTTGTACAAGGAAGTCAGAGTCCGCAGAGAGGTTCCTTTTTACGCTCGTAAGTTGACCTTTGGGGATATTTTTAAGCCACATTGGATGGTGGCCACTGCTCATGGGTAGGTAACTATTCGCATCTGTGGGCTTAAAAAAGACCTTTGTCCCCAATTTGTTGTCATATTTGAAAATATGCAAATCTAGAAACTGGATATCAGTAGTGCTCACAGCACTAGTCAATTTAATGTTATTAGAATTAAAATTGAGTTCATTTAAAAATGTCTGTAGCGTATTTTTGAGCTTTGCTCTGGTGAGTTTAAACCCCTGAGGGGGAGTGTGTTCTCACTGGGTGAATCAGGATTTTACAGTGAAGGTGCATGCTGTTTGTATCTAGGACCACCAATGAACACTATTGGACACTCTGCATATCTGTCTCATCTGCCATAAACTGTTAATCATTTTGGAGGTGGAGTTGGCCACCTGAATCTTACCAACACCAGCGCTGTTTCTAGTATATTTCTGACACAGATCCACTGTTTATGTTTATACTATTTTTTGTAATATTTTATATTTTTAAACGGCTGCTCCTCTAATGCCGCGTACACACGACCGCTTTTCTCGACGAGAAAAACGGCATTTTTTTTTTTCACCGAGAAAAACGATCGTCTGTGGGCTTTATGTCGTTTTTCTCGTTGAGAAAAACGGCAGAAAAAACGACGAGAAAAATTAGAACATGTTCTAAATTTTCTCATCGTTTTTTCCATCATTTTTTTCCGCTGCAGTTTTCCCATAGGGAGACACTGCCGTGGAGCCCACAGGTGGTCGTTTTTCTCGTCAAGAGAAAAAATGACGGGAAAAACGACCGTGTGTAGGGAACCCTTGGAACCGAAGCGGTTCCCTCGTTTTTCCTGTCATTATTCACGGCGGTTTTTTAACCGCTGTGAATAATGATCGTGTGTACGCAGCATTAGAAATTCTTTGAGTTTATCAGAGAAATTTGTCTATGGTATCACTCTGATTTTCTGTGTGTTACCTATTTCCAGTGTCGGTTACTTACTATGACATTTTTTTGCAATTGTGCGAGTCCGAGGCGCTGAGCGGTGTATTGAAGGCCTTCATTATACACCTGATTTTAATATTCCTAGTTATGACTTCATATATGTGTGTGTGTTAAGTGTACCATTTGTTTGATTCTCATAGGGGAGAGAAGACTGGGAGGACACCACTCCTCAGAGCCCAGGAACCCCACACATTCTAAAGAACCCCAACCTCTCCAACAAGCCCAACCTGAGGATGTGGAGGAAGTAGAATTGGATAAAGGAGAGGTGGAGGAAGGAGAAGTGGAGGAAGGAGAAGTGAATGAGGTGGTGGAACTTGTCACTACAAAAGATCAGTATCTGTCACCACAGCTTCAGGTAAGAGATGTAGGGCTGGAGATTTTTATTTTAGGGGATGAATATGTTGCTTGAAATTCCACGATTCTCCAGTGATAGTGCACAAAGACTCATCCAACAAATAATGGATTGTAGTACTCAACTGGATTTCATGAAGAAAAGGATGAATGCTATGGAGAATACATTTAAGGACATCATTGATGTTTTGGGGCAAATTGAATAAAACCCCCCTTTTTTTTCAAAGTATTTTTTCACTTTTTTATCACTTTTTCTAAAACTCAAATTTTGAAGATGCACACAGTGGTTCAACATGTGCTTATCTGCCATCACGGGATCTCCATGTACGTGTTTTGGGGGTGCAACCTTTTCCTCACAACTCAAGTAGGTGAAAGGAAGAAGGGGTTGCCCCCCCAAAACATGTTGATTGATCCCCCATGATGGCGGGTAGCACATGTTGACAATAGGGATGAGGAAGAAAATAACCTATTTTACCCACCCTAAAATTGTGTGCATCTTCAAATTTAGTCTTGTTCAGGGGTGACAACACTCCATCTTTAATGAAGGGCAGATAGACATTTGTTTAAAAAAAGAAGGTCTGAGATCTTGCCTAGACTAGAGGTTTACATTGTTGGATTTTGAGGTATGTTGAGGAGAGTTTTTGTAATTTCCTTTTCCCAAAAAATTGCCTTGTTAGGTGAAAACCAAAAAATGTGTTGCAAAAATGTAGAGACAGAAAAAATGTTCAAAAGACCATATGTGTGATTGTGCACAGAGTAAAATACAAGAAAAAAAAAAGCGTGGCTGCTCTTTTTTTTAACCACTATAACCTTTTTTGGGTTTAGTTTTGTTGTTAGCAGTGAAATGTTTTGTGTTTACTAAGGAAAATACACTTGGCACTACAAGTACACTTTGAAAAACTAGCAGACAGCTAAAATATAAACAAACCAAAACTACAAAATGAAAGTTCAGATTTATTTTATTTTTTTATGGTAAATATAAAAAACTATGAAAGATTGTCTGGCCCCCCTACCCATTAAATAGTCCACATAGTTCTGTCGGATTGCACGGGCACTTTGGGGGGGCAAGCCAGCATGGACATGTTCGAGGCCTGGCAGGGCATTGTCTGCAGCAAGTCCGGCCTCGGGCCCAACTGTGGCCATATAAGTAGTAGATTTCTTGCGCAAAAAAATTTGCAGAACACAGCAACAAAAAATTATATAGTTCAATTTGTACTCCGCCATGTTAATACTAGTTAAAAATAGACGGAACCGGCTGGCCATTATCCCGAAGGCATTCTCCACAACTCTTCGTGCTCTGGCCAGCCGGTAGTTGAAGACCCTCCTCTCTGGGGTGAGGGTCCTCTGGGGGAAAGGCCTCATGAGATGCCGACCCAGGCCAAAGGCTTCATCAGCCAAAAAGACAAAGGGGAGTCCTTCCACCAGATGCATTCCCTGCATCTGGTGCAATGCAAGGTCATCACTCTGTAGACGAAGAGCAAACTCCGTCTGGGCGAAGGTTCCCCCATCCGACATCCGGCCATTCTTCCCCACATCCACATAGAGGAATTCATACTGTGCTGACACCACCGCCATCAGCACAATACTATGAAACCCCTTGTAGTTATAAAAAAAGGAGCCCGAACGGGGTGGTGGCACAATGCGGACGTGCTTCCCGTCAATGGCTCCACTGCAGTTGGGGAAGTCCCACCGCCTGGCAAACTCCAATGCCACAGTCTGCCATTCCTGTGGCATGGAAGGAAGCTGGGGAATCAAACAAGATACAAACATATTAGTACTTTTGCAAATAACATTGCAAGCAGATTATACAAAAACATTCATGGCCAAATGAAAATAAAATGCACAATTCTCACATTGCTCACCCCCCACTGATGGCCCATTGTTTTTCTTTGGGGGGGGAGCTAGATGAGTTTGGGACCCCCCCAAAAATCACATTCTGGAAAATGTTGATACCATTTGAGGGGGGGGGGGGACTACAATGGAGATTAAAAAATACATTGTTAACAGACTAGGCTAGATGTGTTTGGGCCCAGGAGAGCATGCTGGAGAGGTAAGTGAAGGGAAAAATGCATGTAGGCCAAAAAAAGACTTAAACAATTACAGCATGCATGGGGACAAAGGGGACATTCTCAGCATATTACAATCATGCTAATTAGGGAAGGATGAAAGAAATACAATACATTATCATACATGAAATACATAGAATGTGATATGCGAAAACTTACCCTCATATAGTCATCCTGCAGGACTTGGATGATGGCAGAACAGGTCTCTGGGATTATGACGCCCAGAGCCTGGGGGGAGATGCCTGTGGTGAACTTCAGGTCCTGCAGACTTCTCCATGTCGCCAGGTAGCGTAACGTGGCGATGAGCCTCTGCTCAGCACTGATGGCTTCCCGCATAACGGTGTCCTGCCTGGTGATATAGGGGGACACCAAAGCCAACAGATGCTGAAAAACGGGGTCAGACATCCGAAGAAAATTCCTGTAGTCCTCAGGATTATTCTCCACGATCTCCCGCAGCAGAGGCATGTGAGAGAATTGATCCCACTGGAGCAACCAATTCATGGTCCATGAACTCCTCCTCACTCTGTTCATAGAGTCGTCTTGGTCCAAGACAAGAAGACCAACAGAAACACAAAGTCGATGCACAACACGATCTCTACGATGAGCACGTATCCGCAACATGGCTAAAAAACGGTAGTCTGATCATGTGAAGGAATGTGATGAGCATAATGTTAAACTAGAAAATGTCTATTCTCTATGCATCTTCACTATACTATAAAGTCTATATTGCTTTTGTTTGTACACAACTGCTGTAACTTTTCCTTACTACATATGGCCTTTTCTAATAACACCCCCCTCCCATCGAGAAAACTGAAGACAGAAAATGGCGGATACCCTCTTCTCCCACACATCTTTGGAATGCGGAATTGAAGAAAGGACCAGAGGACAGCCCAGCTTAATCATCACGTTTCTGTACTCCTTTTGTATTGTAGCCAATGAGATGTGTTTCTTAGTGTCGCAATTAACATAATAGTGACGTATCATGCTGTGTGTAAAAGCTTAGTACTGCCTGGAATAAATTATTAGATACGGAAGCAACGGATCTGCACGGATGTGTCAGTCTTTGCTTTTCAAAACTTGCATGCAATGTTATCTAAACTTTACAATTCGGAACAGTAGTAGAATCCATATTAACCCCTTTGTGGTTAAACGACCATTACAAAGGACGCCCAATGTAGGGGCTCCAGGTTTTTGACCGAAGGAAGACCGCAACCTAAGGGCTGAGTTGCCAATCGGGACTGACCGAATACAGGGATTTGCGCACCCCTGGGGTACGGTGAGTACTTATATACTTACCACTGTACAAATTCGTTCTGTCTGGGTTGGCAGCTGGCTTTGTCGGCTTCTGGAGGCAAACTAAGAGGCAGGTACTTTGTATATCTCGCCTGGGGCTGTTTTAATGAACCTGCTATTGGATCTCTACTGACTGTATTTGTTTGGTGTCTGTATTTGTTCCGTTTCTGTTGTCCTAGGCATGGCAGCTCCTTGGTAGATTGAAAGGTTGTTGCAATTAGTGCCCTGACTCAGGTGACCTGCAGCACCTGAGAAGACGGGACATGTCCAGAGGTGAGCTGTCTGCCCCTCTAAAGGACGGTGTAGAATTGCAACAAAGGTCACTCTGGGGTTACGGTGTACCATGTTCTGGTTCAGGTGAGCTGTCGGCCCCTGCAGAAATGGATAACCTGAGGGCGTGATTCAGCTGCTAAGGTTTTGCGGTGCCAGAGGCTGTAGGTTTGGTGTGATGTCCTGTTCTCAGTGTGCTTGTGGATTACTGTTTGGTTCCCTTTCACCCCTGATGTGTTGTTTTTTTAGATTAAACGTACATTACCCAGTGAGAGGGGGGTATGGGCAATCCCTAGAAGAAATAGAACAGAAAGCAGTCGAGGAGGGATATACATCTCTAGGCTGTCCGCACTCCCCCCTCAAACCGTCCGCTGACACGGCTGCGGAGGAGCAGGAAAGGGTGAACCAGCTTGGATATGAGCTAGGTGCACCAGAAGAAGGGGAGCAGGATGGGTCATAAAGTTACTAAGCCAGACAAGGGCATGCTAGCATGTGATATTGTGAAGAGGAGAGCAGGTTCTCAAACAGTTAAAATGTTCACTAGAATAGCAAAGGTATGTGACTTGAAAGATAAGGTCGCTAGGTTACAGCCAGAGACTTGGTGTTTGCTGATAAGAGAACAAAGAGGCATTCTGTCTGATAACAGCTTACTGGATGTAGCGGAATCTTGGTTTAAAGTTGCCAAAGCTTTACATGCCGAAGGATGGATAGAGGAGGAGTTGAAGACAGATGGAGATTGTTTTGCATATGTTTACCACAAACCTGATGTTTCCAACACCCCCCTATGGGATTTGGACCAAAGGAGGGGAGGATCATCCCTGCCATGCCCAGCCTCAAGCCCAGCCCAGTGCACTTCCTCCCGGCAGCCATCTTAGTGCACCCATGCCCTCACTTCCTGCCCAGCCCAGTACACTTCCTGCAAGTGGCCATCTTGGTACACCCGGAAGGCCCAACCAAGGCCTCTACCCAGTTCTCCCTGTTTTAAACCAGTATGGCTCCCACCACACTCCTGTATTCCCCAATACGGAAGTGCCATATATTAATGATGAAGAAGCGTCTGAGTGGGAAGATCTACAACAGGCGGCAAGGCCACCCGCTGATTTAACCCCCAATCCAGCTCCAGACTCACAGTTCCAAATGAATCTCGAACATATGCTGGCAACCATAAAGAACAGTACTCCTTGTTAGCCCCCGCCCCAACAACAATCTCCGTTGCCAGAAGGGGCACCGGTGATGTATGTCGCTTTTACCCCATCACAAGCAGCGGCTTTAGTGACAAGTCTGCCTGACCCAGAGAAACAACCAATGCCCTTCTACCGCAGGATGGTGCAGATACAAGAAACTTATTCAGCTGCTTGGAGAGATTTGATCAGCTTATGCCAAATTAAAGCAGGACATGTCTTTTGGCCGGTCATGCAGGCGGCCTTCAATGATGCCTGCTTGACAAGTGCCACTTCCTATTCCTCGAGTGTGGAGTTCTGCGCCCAACTCCATGAATGGGCAAAGGAGAAACTGGCGGATCAGACTACCACAATCCAAGATAAAGGGGAGTCTGTGGAGAAGTATCATGCCAGACTCATCCAGGCCTTTGAGAATCTGGGCTTCTCTCACTATGAAAAGGCACACACACATATGTTATCAACTGCTTTTGTCTCAGGGCTCAGAGAAGATATCAGAAAAGGCCTGATGGTGGCTCCCCCCGAATACCGCTCTATGAAAATGTCCGATCTACTGCTGGTGGCCAGGGGTATAGAAAACCAAAAAGTGAAAAAACAAACGCCTCTCATGGTAGCTCATGATGACGATCCCACCTACACTTGTCCACCTTCACTGCCCAATATCAGGGAAAGGATCACCTGCTACAACTGTGGGACATGGGGTCACTACAGAGAATGTAAAGCCCCAAGACATCCCAGACAAGACAGGGACCCCCGTGGAAGGGCAACACGGATATCAACCACCACCACACCCCAACTCTCGCTAGGCAATGGGCAAACCCCTGTCACCCCTTATGGCAGTGCCCTCTACATGTCCCATGAATTTGCTTGGAGCTGATGTGTGCAACCCCGCCACCTGTCCACCGCCAGACATCTTCGGTTACATATCTCCCTTCTCCTTCCAGACAATGTGACCCTCCAAAGGTGTCTCACTCTCAACCCGGCCACACTTCTGCCGTTTTTCGAGGGGGGGAGAAGAAGAAGGAGATGGTGAAGAAAAAGACCCCTGTACTGCTCCACATGACTGCCTTGAAACGATGCGCATGGAAAAACACACTTACCTACAGTGAGTGAAACTCCTCTGGAAAACCCCGACTACACACTTTTTGTGGATGGCTCCAGATATGCAGATGAAGGAGGCAAGTACCACACAGGTTGTATCTGCTCAGGAAGCGGAGCTCCAAGCCCTCACTACAGCATGTAAGATAGCAGAAGGTAAAAGAGCCAACATTTACACAGACTCATGGTACACCCTAGGAGTGGCTCATGACTTTGGTATCATCTGGAGGGCTAGAGGATTTCTGACAGCGGCCGGAACGCGGGTGAAACACGGCCCAGCCATCAAGGAGTTAATGGATGCACTACTCCTGCCTGACAAAGTGGCTGTCTTGAAGGTTAAAGCACATGGCAAACTGAATTCTCAAGAAGCCAGAGGGAACCACCTGGCGGATATAGCTGCCAAACAAGCAGCGAAAGACCAACGGAAAACGGCTGAAGTGGCCGAAGAGGAGAGTGAATCTTTAGCGCAGATGCCTGTGGCGGTCCATGTGCCATCTGACAGGCAATAGCTAGCCTCTATGCAAAATGCAGCTCACTCAGAAGAACATTCGGAGTGGATCGATAAAGGAGCAGAATACGATGGAGATCTACGGTGGGGCAAAAAAGTATTTAGTCAGCCACCAATTGTGCAAGTTCTCCCACTTAAAAAGATGAGAGAGGCCTGTAATTGTCATCATAGGTATACCTCAACTATGAGAGACAAAATGTGGAAACAAATCCAGACATTCACATTGTCTGATTTGGAAATATATTTTTTTGCAAATTATGGTGGAAAATATGTATTTGTTCACCTACAAACAAGCAAGATTTCTGGCTCTCACAGACCTGTATCTTCTTCTTTAAGAGGCTCCTCTGTCCTCCACTCATTACCTGTATTTATGGCACCTGTTTGAACTTGTTATCGGTATAAAAGACACCTGTCCACAACCTCAAACAGTCACACTCCAAACTCCACTATGGTGAAGACCAAAGAGCTGTCGAAGGACACCAGAAACAAAATTGTAGACCTGCACCAGGCTGGGAAGACTGAATCTGCAATAGACAAGCAGCTTGGTGTGAAGAAATCAACTGTGGGAGCAATAATTAGAAAATGGAAGACATACAAGACCACTGATAATCTCCCTCGATCTGGGGCTCCACGCAAGATCTCACCCTGTGGGGTCAAAATGATCACAAGAACGGTGAGCAAAAATCCCAGAACCACACGGGAACCTAGTGAATGACCTGCAGAGAGCTGGGATCAACGTAACAAAGGCTACCATCAGTAACACACTACGCCGCCAGGGACTCAGATCCTGCAGTGCCAGACGTGTCCCCCTGCTTAAGCCAGTACATGTCCGGGCCCGTCTGATGTTTGCTAGAGAGCATTTGGATGAACCAGAAGAGGATTGGGAGAATGTCATATGGTCAGATGAAACCAAAGTAGAACTGTTTGGTAGAAACACAACTCGTCGTGTTTGGAGGAGAGAGAATGCTGAGTTGCAACCAAAGAACCCCATACCTACTGTGAAGCATGGGGGTGGCAACATCATGTTTTGGGGCTTTTTCTCTGCAAAGGGAACAGGACGACTGATCCGTGTACATGAAAGAATAAATGGGGCCATGTATCGTGAGATTTTGAGTGCAAACCTCCTTCCATCAGCAAGGGCATTGAAGATGAAAAGTGGTTGGGTCTTTCAGCATAACAATGATCCCAAACACACCGCCCGGGCAACAAAGGGGTGGCTTCGTAAGAAGCATTTCAAGGTCCTGGAGTGGCCTAGCCAGTCTCCAGATTTAAACCCCGTAGAAAACCTTTGGAGGGAGTTGAAAGTCCGTGTGGCCCAGCGACAGCCCCAAAACATCACTGCTCTAGAGGAGATCTTCATGGAGGAATGGGCCAACATACCAGCAAGAGTGTGTGACAACTTTGTGAAGACTTACAGAAAACGTTTGTCCTCTGTCATTGCCAACAAAGGATATATAACAAAGTATTGAGATGAACTTTTGATATTGACCAAATACTTATTTTCCACCATAATTTTCAAAAAAAAATATTTCCAAATCAGACAATGTGAGTGTCCGGATTTGTTTCCACATTTTGTCTCTCATAGTTGAGGTATACCTATGATGACAATTACAGGCCTCTCTCATATTTTTAAGTGGGAGAACTTGCACAATTGGTGGCTGACTAAATACTTTTTTGCCCCACTGTATATCTGATGAGAGGGAAAACCTGTTTACCAAAATATATGTATCCAGCAGTCGTCCAATGGGCACATGGACCTGCACATCTCTCTACGAACTTAATGATTTCACTGATCAGCAAGTATTACTGGACCCAGGGATAACCACCCTAACCAGAAATTACTGCACCTCATGTGCAGTATGTGCAAAATGCAACCCGGGGAGAACAGAGAAGACACCGCAGAAGCATTTGGCGAAACCCCTCTATCCGTTCCAGAGGATGCAGATTGATCATATACAGATGCCAAAAAGTGGCCGATATGAATATGCCCTAGTGATGGTGGACATGTTCTCCGGCTGGCCAGAAGCCTACGCTGTTGCAAACATGACAGCCAAGACCACGGCTAAGAAACTACTGAGTCAGCTAGTATGTAGATTTGGGGTTCTAGAGGTGATAGAGAGTGATCAGGGCCCAGCCTTCATAGCAACACTTACAAAAGAGATTTGGGCAGCACTGGGAGTTCAGTTAGCCCTACACACCCCATACCACCCTCAAAGCAGCGGGAAGGTAGAAAGGATGAATGGGACTCTAGGGAAACATGCTCTGTCCCCTTATGAAATTTCGTTTGGTTCAGCCCCCAGACCTGGCTGTTATTTCCCACAGTAGTTGCAGATACAATCTGATGTGTTAACTAGCTATGTCACACGTTTTGTCTAGAGCATTAACTAATATCCATTCTCAAGTGTTTTCTTCCATTCCAGATCCTAAAGTAGATACAGGAACACACCAACTACTGCCAGGAGATTGGGTGGTAGTAAAGAAGTTTGTGAGGAAGCACTCCCTTGAGCCAAGATATGATGGTCCATTTCAAGTTTTGCTGACCACAGCTACATCAGTAAAGCTAGAAGGGAAAAGCACCTGAATACACGCCTCCCACTGCAAGAAAGCTCCATCTCCTGAAGACAAGATCCTGACAACACCACAATGATGGTGTTGTATATCCTTTTCCTGTTTGGGTTAGTGGGGGCTCAGCAGGTAGCCATTACACAAAATGACAAGTTATTCACCACATTCTAGTATAACTCTTCAAACACACATGTGGCCACCTTTATCTTTGATTACTGTAACATAGTCTCCTGTCCTCCAGTTCCCTGGCAATGTAACTTATACCGTGACACGCCCAGTCAAAGGAGGAAGCGAGCAGCTCCCTCCGGAAGCTTTGACCCTCATGTGTACATAGATGCCATAGGGGTCTCAAGGGGGTTCCCTGATCAATTCAAAGCCAGGGACCAAGAAAAAGCTGGTTTTGAGTCTTTGATCCCCATAATAACTGTCAACAAGAATGTAGATTGGATTAATTACATATACTACAACCAACAGAGATTTGTAAATTACACCAAAGATGCCCTCCAGGGAATTGCTGACCAGTTAGCCCCCACTTCCTATATGACATTACAGTATTAATAATTCTAGTTCTTTTTAGCTCTGGTTGTATGCTGTATTCTGCCCTTTGTAAAGAAGTTAATGAGCAAGGCTGTAGATAACAGTACACCTACATTTCTCCATCAAGAAGAAGAGGATCCACTTATGAAGGAAGAGGATAAACCCTTCACTCCTTTACAGTCACTCCCCGTCCATAATTTAACAGTCCTATAGGGATAGAATAGGGAACCGCCTGACTGTCCTTCCCGGCTTCGTCGAGGGGGGTAGTGAACTAGTTACTACCCTTCTCTATACTTAGCCTGAAAAAAGGTCCTGGGGAATGGTCCAGGTGGTGGTCAGGTCCTTTAGTTTGAGGGACAGATAGAAAATAGTCATTTTAGGGGGGTCTGTGAAGGAATGTGATGAGCATAATGTTAAACTAGAAAATGTCTATTCTCTATGCATCTTCACTATACTATAAAGTCTATATTGATTTTGTTTGTACACAACTGCTGTAACTTTTCCTTACTACATATGGCCTTTTCTAATAACACCCCCCTCCCATCGAGAAAACTGAAGACAGAAAATGGCGGATACCCTCTTCTCCCACACATCTTTGGAATGCGGAATTGAAGATAGGACCAGAGGACAGCCCAGCTTAATCATCACGTTTCTGTACTCCTTTTGTATTGTAGCCAATGAGATGTGTTTATTAGTGTCACAATTAACATAATAGTGACGTATCATGCTGTGTGTAAAAGCTTAGTACTGCCTGGAATAAATTATTAGATACGGAAGTAACGGATCTGCACAGATGTGTCAGTCTTTGTTTTTCAAAACTTGCATGCAATGTTATCTAAACTTTACAATTTGGAACAGTAGTAGAATCCATATTAAGCCCTTTGTGGTTAAACGACCATTACAATCAGAACGAACTAAACAGAACGCACTGAAGTACAGCAAGGCCTATGAAGAACGACCTGAAAATCAGAAACGAGTGGACAAGAATGCACTGAAAAACAGATACGACCTGACTACTCGCCCTGAAAGACAAGATACAAACCCACAAGCACCAACTGAACCGCAGAAAACGAACTGAAAACACGAAGTCTGAAAAGCGCGAATCGTCTCTTCCCAAACTTTAACTAACACGCGGCACCACGAGATTAGCAAAAGCAGCCCAAGGGAGGACGCCATGAGAATGGAACTTCCCCTGTATACTGACGTTTTTTTTGCGACGAGAAACTCGGCCGTGTAACAGTTATTACAGGATGTCTTGTGGTTAGCTGATTAGAAAACCTGTTAGACGAGCCTGGCTCAACGCCCGGACTTTGGTTAGCACATATATTTAAGCAACTTTGTCTCTAGGCAGAAAAGGCAAGATGTTACTGTATAACACGTGACCTTTCTTACCAAGCAGATTATGTTATAATAACTATTGATAGCTATGTCTTGTAACTTCATGTTTTGCAATATATTCTGTTCACTTGTGATTGTGGTTTAGTGGGAGGAGTCTCCCCAAATTGTAGGACCATAAATATGCAGAGCTTTTAATACACCATTGTAATCTCGATTCACCATAACCTGTGTGTGTGTCTTGATTATCCGACCGGTCAGAGAGCACATCCATACACCCATGGGTCCTGCCTAGGCTCAAAGGGATAGAAGAGGTTTAAAGCGCTGCCTTACAGTGGTGCCAGAAGTGGGGTCTTTTGCTTAACAGGTAAGTGGAACTTTGCGAAAGCAATTTCTGCAAAGCTAATTTCACTTACTCTGTTACGATTGACCTAGACTATTTTAGTTATATTTAAGTTGTCTCGAGGATTGCTAGGCTGGCTTCCTGGGACTTATAGGAGCGCAAAGGTTATATAAGGCAAAGTCCGGCTAGGTTGGCCTGACTATAAACTAAGGGAGTCCGGCTAGGTTGGCCTGACTATAAACTAAGGAATAATACAGGGTAGCAAATATTGCTCCCGGGTTTAAAAGGACGGGTGTATGGAGCTCTAAGGTTTATGGGAAATTTTTGATAGTATTGTATGATAAACCATATATATGTTTCATTGTATTTGTGTTTGATATATATATGATTTGATATTGGGTATTATACAGCGTCCACATCAATTGTTTTAACACACAATAGAGTGATAAGAGTGTTAGGTTTTTACACTCTTTGTTGAAATTAATGTCGGAAGACACACCCATTCCAGAACACGATTGCATTAAGGTACTTACAGAAACTACCCTCCCGAGACCAGATCTCACAGACATCCCGTATCCAAATGCGGAAAATGTTTATGTAGATGGTAGCTGCTCCCACCCTGATGATAAAACTTATCAAACTGATTATGCCATTGTTCAATTGCCAGATGTAGTGATTGAAGCCAAATCTCTGGATGCTAGTTCAGCCCAAATTGCAGTACTCATTGCTTTAACTAGAGCCTGTCGGATTTTTGAAGGAAAAGATGTAAACATTTACACTGACAGCAGATATGGTTATGGTGTGGTCCATGACTACGGTCGTATCTGGCAGGAAAGAGGATACAAAACGACAGATTACAAAAACATTTCTAATCGCTCAGAAGTCAATGCACTTTTGTATGCATTGCAACTCCCTAGAAAAGTAGCAATAATCAAAATAAAAGGGCATTCATATGACAAAGGACATGCTGCTAGGGGTAATGCTTTGGCAGATAGAATAGCAAAGCAAGTCGCTTCAACATCCTCTCCTGCCCCCCCACGATTTTTTTCCTACAGGACTTCACTTCAACTGATTTTCCCTCTGTACCTCAACTCTTACAGAGTAAAGCCACCACAGATGACCTTCAGTTCTGGGGGGACCACGGGTTGACAAAGGATTCTAATGGACTTTGGTCAACCAAGGAGGGAATAATAGGTATCCCCATGGCTGCAGCACCTCTCTTATTATCCTATTTACATGGACCAGGACATATAGGGTCACAAGCTATTCTAACATTGTATAATGAGACTTTTTTCCACAAAAGGGGTGCACAACATGATAGAATCCCTAGTACGGTCTTGTACGGTCTTGTACAAGGAAAGAAGCACGGGCTACATGGACATTTGGCGCCCCCACAGGTCCTCTACAGGATTTACAGATAGATTACACACATGTACCCACACAGAAAGGGAACTAGTAAAGATTTTGGGAATACAGTGGAAATTACACATTCCCTACCACCCTCAGAGTGCAGGCATGGTAGAAAGAATGAATAGAAACATAAAAGACAAACTTAAAAATGCAACAGGAGGCACTATTAAAAATTGGCTGGATTATCTACCAGCGGTCCTATACCAAATCAGGACTACCCCCACAGCAGAACAGGAATATTTCCTTTTGAGATATTGATGGGAAGGCCAGCACAACTGAGAAAAGGAGGGACAGAAGGGATAGGGACAGGTGAGGATAACATATTTTCCTTACAGGAAGAGTACGTGAAACATTTGGTAAGTAGTCTTACTGAAAAATATGAACAAGTGGCTGTCACCTTTCCTCCTTTTTCCACAGAACCAACACATCCTTTCATCCCGGGTGACAAAGTGTTTGTCAAACAGCTTGCAGTAAGAAAACACACGGGACCAATCTATCAAGGACCATTCCGAATTGAGAAGGTCACCAGGACTGCTGTACTCACCGACCAAGGCCCACAATGGATCCATGCCTCAAGACTAAAGAAGGGCTCAACGATGCCACAGACGTGGGACAGCTTTCCACCAGGACAGAGGGAATCGGAGCCTCAGGAGAAACCGGACTCCCAGAATTCCATGACTACCCCTTGCCCCCCATCCCTCCAATAGAAGACAATGAACAATGGGCAAAAGAGCATGCCCACTCCCAAACCCCCCCCAGGACCCCCAAATACACTACCAGAGACTGGAGCTTTACTAGACCTTGCGATACCCCCAGTCCCGCAATCCCCCTGAACTCTAAAGTGTCTAGAAAACATTGCCAGGTTACTATTCCAAAAGACCCCAGAGAGAAAAAGCAGGTTATAATGTTATTATTTCTCGTTCTCTCTTGTACTGTCCTCATTAGTATATTAGTTATGTGGTGTTGCTATGTTTACCAGTCATGCGGGATGGGTTCCCAGGGAGGGTCAGCTCAAAGATATAACCACTCTAGATCAAAAAGGGAATCTGCTGGAAGTTTTTCTGACAAAATGCTATTGCTAAAGTTTAAGTATGCTTATGCCCAGAGATCAGGATATGACAAATGCTGGATATGTAGCAAGCTCCACCCTGGGTCCACTAGAATTCCTTTAATGGCTGTACCATTGAACTTCACTCCTCTCCTAAATGGTACACCACCTATACACCTCACAAATGTCACTAGAGAATTCCCAAATACCACCCTTATCTTCCAGATCATAGGTAAAAGTTACGCCCCAGATTGGTGTTTTAAATTAGGGAACTCCACCAGGGGGGCCCAAGCCTGTCAACACACTGTACTTAACTTTTCAGCCACATCCACAAATATCCAAGACTCAAACATCTCCTTCTATCATACATCAGATCCTGGAATCAATTCCACTTTACTGAATACCAGTTTCACCTCTAAATTAGGACAACTGCTGTCAATTATATCATTCTCCAGCATGTCCCGTAAGGTAAGGGAAATCTTTCATAAACAACTATTAGCTCTTGGTAACAACACATATGTATGTTGCAAAAAGGGGTGTTACCCCTGGATCCCTTTAGAATCCCAGGGATGGTGTTATTTAGCGGCCCTAGTCCATGTAACGGGAATATTGGGAGACAAGGGGGGAGGACATGTTCTAGAAGCCAGCCTTCACTCGAGGTATCCCCTTAAACATCGTACCAAAAGAGAGTTATTCCTTGAAAAGGATATGGTCTGGGCCTGGTTCCCTTCCGGTACAGGTTGGGGAATAGATTTGATAAAAAGGCTCAATAATTACACGGGTATTGATGATGATGTAAGGGAAAAAAATTCAGATCACATTACTAGCTTAAATATAGAAACTAGAGCAATCAGGAAACAATTAGAACTCAATAAACTGGCCATTGAAAGTATGAGTGCTGCACTTACGGGCCTGTGTGAGCTTACAGAGGACTATGAATGTTGCACTTGTGTTCATAATACATCTATTGAGGTCCCTGATTATTATGACATAATCTCTCAGCACAGAAAGGAAGTAAATAAATTACAACAAGAAGAAAGGGACATTGCCAGGACCTGGGATCCTCTTGGAGGGGAGGGATTTGGCCTCAAAGGAATATTTTCCTGGATAAAAGCTATAGCTATGGCAATTGTAATCATATTGATTTTGATTCTCATTATATATTTGATAATTAAACTAGTGTTTTGTGCTATTGGGAAAATAAACAACCTTCGGTCAAAGGAGATGATTCCTCTACCCAGAGGGCAATCTTTGTCACTACGCACAAATGGTATAATGAGTGATCAAGGCAGACAGGAGTGTCTGCATGATCAAAGGAGGGTTTGTAAGGTATTGAGGGTCTTTACATTTTAGCTTTTATATTTCTAGCAATATCAAAAGCATATATCTGTATGTAGCACACCCACCTATCCCCCTTCTGCATTTCAACTCGGCTCCTCGCAGGGGGAGACATGCACACCGCACTACCAGCCCGTACCCTCTTGTGCAAAAGGTTGAGCGGTGTTATTGTTGGGTCTAGTCTGCAGCCAGGCCAAAATCCTCCTGAGAATGATTCTCGCCTCTACTGTAAGTAGAGGCAAGTCCTTAACTTCCCCAGTAACATGAATGTCCACACCAGCTGAAGCTCCAACTTAAGATTTATTCTCGCTTTACAATACACAGTCTCTCGGATAGGAAAAAGAGGTTGGAGCAAAGGAAACCGAACAGCTCAAGGTGTGGAGGAGGTCCAGGCACAAACGTAGCTCTTTACTGTACTACTCAGATTCTCAAGCAGTATACTAGGCACACAGTCTCTGCCACAGACCGTGAGTTTGGTCTCTGCCACAGACCCGGTGAATAAGGCCACTGCCACTGACCTGATAAACGTGAACTTCCTTCTTAGAACATGGCCCCTTTCAAGGAGAAGATGTCCCCCCAGAGAGTCAACAGACCCTTCCTTCACCGTGACTTCCGCATCGGTCCTTCGGAATTATCCTCCCTTCTCTGAGAGTGCGGGTCCCCTCGCAAGGCGGCACCCTGGACTCCTCAATCCTTAGCGGACCCTAGCCGAAGGTGCTGGGCCCCAGGCATTCTCCGCCTTCATACCCAGGCGATTAGGACAGCAGGGTAGTACCTCATCCCAGGCTAAAGGTGCCTGAGACAGAACAGGAACACAGCCTCCGGGCCTAGGGCACCCGGAAATCAACCGCACTCACTCCCAGGCTGAAGGTGCCTGGGGGTGGACCCCGATCAGGAGATGTCTGCCCCTTTTATATCCTCTACCGGCAGGCACATCAGGTTCCCCACCCCACTGCGCGGCCGCCGAGAGGGGACACAAAAGGCACAGCACTACGCTCGTGGTTTAACCCCGGCCCAGAATGGCAGCGCCACCCGCAGGCCACAGGGAACTCATCACCAGCATTATCCCCTGAGGACAAAAAATGGTCCATAGCCACTAACAATCAAGGTGTCTGAGCCTAATTACCACTCAGAGACTTCCCTTAAATTGACCACCCCGCTACATGTATATCTATAGATTTGTAGTTAAGTATGATTTCAAAAGGCTAACAGTTATTACAAGTTAAAACAGGATGTCTTGTGGTTAGCTGATTAGAGAACCTGTTAGACGAGCCTGGCTCAACGCCCGGACTTTGGTTAGCACATATATTTAAGCAACTTTGTCTCTAGGCAGAAAAGGCAAGATGTTACTGTGTAACACGTGACCTTTGTTACCAAACAGATTATGTTATAATAACTATTGATAGCTATGTCTTGTAACTTCATGTTTTGCAATATATTCTGTTCACTTGTGATTGTGGTTTAGTGGGAAGAGTCTCCCCATATTGTAGGACCATAAATATGCAGAGCTTTTAATACACCATTGTAATCTCGATTCACCATAACCTGTGTGTGTGTCTTGATTATCCGACCAGTCAGAGAACACATCCATACACCCATTGGTCCTGCCTAGGCTCAAAGGGATAGAAGAGGTTTAAAGCGCTGCCTTTCAAAGACCAGGACCAAGTCCTGGGAGACCTGTATTTTATGAGAGGCTCAGAAAGTGGTTCTACCATTTTGTTTATATGTTCAGGCACTCTTACAATTATCCCCTTAGGAAGAGTTTTCTACAATCAAAACGCGTTAGAGGTTTGTGGCCTAACAGTTATTTTGAACTTATCATAATGTATATGTACAGAGACCAGTACTTTTAATTTGAGATTTTACAACTGTTTGTACAATAAAAATGTATCTTTTATAATTATTGATACATTATTTGTTTTGTTTTTTATGTTTTTTTACATCATTTGCCTAGGCAGGAAGTTACTGAAGAAATGTAAAATAAAAAGTTTAAAACAAGTAAATATGGTATAATTTCCAATCTATTTACTAATGCTAGCAGTATGAGGATTACAAATAATCAATGTTGATTGGTAGAGTGAAACTTCACTTTAAAGTATTTACACATTCTGACCAAGAGATAACAAGTTTCATTCACTATATGCTATTGGCATTGTGGAGAAATTAATCTTCGAAATTCACAGGTACTTATAGCAGAGCTCCAGTCCTCTCTACTTATGTTTTATGGCAAGTTAATATTGGCAGCAAATGTACAAGCGTTTACTTCAAATATCTATTTGTATAGCAGCCTGCTAATACTATCATGTAACCCCAGACTTATCAGTAAAAATATTATATATCAATGCTGCATTACTAACTTACATATCTTATCCCATAAGACCACGGTGCTTCACATAATATACATGTTATAATCAACTAGTGCAAGAAACAAATAAATGGAAAAAATATAAAAACTCAATACAGGCGGTCCCCGAGTTATAAACAAGATAGGGTCTGTAGGTTTGTTTTTAAGTTGAATCTGTTTGTAAGTCGGAACAGGTAAAAAAAATTAAGTGTAAAGATTTTTAAGCTTTTTGGATAGCATAGGGAAGGGTTAACATCCCTGTAACATTTGTTTTGCTCTCTGTGCCCAGTTCAGAAGATTTCACCTCACTTTCTGTCCCAATGACAATTGGATTTTGAACATTTTGGGTTGTGGTGGAAACAAGGATTGGTGATAAAGCATCAGTTGAGGTACCTTTTACCATATTAACTCTTACAGGAGAGAATTTCCCTTCCTAGGGGTAGATTTCCCCTCACTTCCTGTTGTCTCCCTCCGTTTGTAAATAGGAGTTGTTTGAAAGTCGAATGTTTGTAACTAGGGGACCGCCTGTATTAATGCTGGAAAACAAGTACAATATCCAAAGCATGTGAAACAATAAGAGAGGGTGCCAGATCAGTATGAGCAAAAATAAAAATACCATTTATTTAGTATCACCTATATATAAAACTGCTGTGAGCTGTATACAGGGCTGGTGTGGTGTGCTCACCTAAGAGGCAGTGTTCTTGATGAACAGGAGGGCGGCCGCAGGCACAAGCTGGGACCCTGCCATGGGGAGAACTAGCAGGGTCCTGGGCTCTCACACACGCCACTGATGATAGATCGACAGGCACGCCGCAACGTGTTTCCGAGGCGCCGCCTCCTTTTCGCACATGGGAAAGGACATTTATACGGTCATGAGAATGGAAAAAAGCCAATCAAAGATGAGCAGAGGCAGAGCCATCTCTGCTGGTGGCCAATTAGTGACAGAGGTGGGTGTAACCAGCTGTCCTGTCATTTAGAGTACTAATGGCCAGCACAAAACCTGAGGGGTCAAAGTCAGTCTTTGAGAATATTGGCTTATCTCTGTGACTGACTCTGCCCACTCAGGTTTTGTACTCACCGTTAGTACTCTAAATTACAGGATGGCTGGTTCTGCACACCTCTGTTTCTAATTGGCCACTAGCAGAGTCGGCTCTGTCTCTGCTCATCTTTGATTGGCTTCTTTTCCATCCCCATGACCGTATAAATGTCCTTTCCCATGTGAGGGGCAGGTTAGCCTGACGAAGGAGGCAAGGCCTCAGAAACAAGTTGCTACCCGCCCCCTCTCTCTTTCTGCTTGCCTGTCGATCTATCACCAGTGGCATATGTGAAAGCCCAGGACCCTGCCGATTCTCACCACGGTGGGGTCCCAGCTTGTGCCTGTGGCTGTCCTCCAGTCCATGGAGAACACTGCATCTCAGTTGAGCAAACCACACCACACCAGCCCTGTATACAGCTCACAGCTGTTTTATAGGGAAGTGATACTGAATACATTGTATTTTATTTTTGTTTATACTGATGTGGTGCCAATCTTGTTTCACATGCACATGAGGGGAACCCAAACCCACTGAGGAGCTGCCTATGATTGTATGTTCCCCCCCCCCCCTATCAAGATTATCATCTCCCTGCCATTGTTCCCCATGGACTCAATATGCCTGTCAGTGAAGCGCTGACTCACCTGCTATTCATTAATGTGTAATTCTGATTGAAGTACAATACTCAGTCTGTGATAAATCCACTATCACTTACAGGCAATTATATAAAACATAGCGTGTTTTCAAAATCATCAATCAAAAATTTTTTCATTGTGGTCATAAATGTCCTTTTATTTCAAGTAATGAAAAATAAATCTTCAGTAATTTACCACACACCACACTTAGTGTGCACATTTGTGACTACCACCACGGTGCAATCAATACTATCATCTTTTATATTGGACCTACTCCCTTTAAGGGAGTAAATATCGCACTCTTCTCTCCACAATTCATCTCTAGGGGGCAGTGCATCGCAAAGCAAAACAGACAATAACTTCATAGTGCTTTCTATTTAAATCACTTCCATTTATTAAAATAAACCATATCCGTCAATTATCAAAGGAGAGGGCACTGATTGCACAGTGGTGGTAGTCACAAAGGTGCACAATAATGCCAGCGTACACACGATCGGACATTCCGACAAAAAAAACGTGGATTTTTTTTCAAGATCGCCAAGAACGCTGTAACGTACAACACGTACAACGGCACTATAAAAGGGAAGTTCAATACCAAGTGCGCCACCCTTTGGGCTCCTTCTGCTAATCTTGTGTTAGTAGAAGTTTGGTGAGAGACGATTCGCGCTTTTCAGTCTCGTGCTTTTCAGTCCATTACTGCTCTTTGCAGCGTGATGAATGTGCTATCTCCATTACAAACGCTAGTTTTACCAGACCAAGCGTTTCCGTCTCGTACTTGATTCAGAGCATGCGTGGAATTTTGTGCGTCGGAATTGTCTACACACGCTAAGAATTCATAAGAACGGATTCTGTTGTCGGAAAATTTGAGAACCAGCTCTCAAATTTTTGTTGTCGGAAATTTCAACAGCAAATGTCCGATGGAGCCTACACACGGTCTGAATTTCCGGCAACAAGCTCCCATCGAACATTTGTTGTCCGATATTCCAAGCGTGTGTACACGGCATAAGTGTGAAGTGCAATGAATTACTAAAGACTTCTTTTCATTACTTGGAATAAAACAATATTTATATACACAATTTATAAGCACTAAACATGAACACTTTATTCAGAATTTTTTTGGGGGGGGATTTCATATTTATTTGTATATACTTATTTTTTGGACTGGTGGTTTTGAAAGCACATGATCCTTTATTATATTGCACATAAGTGATGCAGGATTTATCACAGATTGGATATTGTAGTTGTTTTCCAGCGTGAAAGTTGATTTTTGATGTCTTTTAAATGAGATCATTTATTTCACTAGTGGATTATTGGCTTACTAGTGGCTAACATGTATATTACGTGAAGCACAGGTGGTCCTGATGTATAAGATTAATATTGGCAGAATGCCAGCCTTCTAATGTAAACAAACAGCAAGTACTGTTTTTTTAGAAACCAACTCAAACTGGACATACGAGTCTCTGTTGTGATCTTTGAGGATGAATTACTTCACAATACATTCAGCTGGAGCAGATGAGTGAAAGATTGCTTTACTTTCTTCTACTGCGTATGTAAAAAATGTAAACTCCATAGTAGGAAAGAGGTACACTTTGAAGCATTATATGGTTTGGCCTACTGGGTGTATGAAGCAGTCTATGAAGGACATGTGAAAGGCAACTAAAGCTCCAACTTCTGGGTAAAAAAATAAATAATAATAATAATAATATTAATATGCAATATTTCACATTTATCTGACAAAATATGTTTTATTCCTGACTGTAAAAAAATATATAGATATGTACAAAACCACAAAATATTTCCTTTTGAACAGAGCAAACTCAATCTTGAGTCTTTCAATGTTATGCAAAAGAGTATGTATTTCTAAATTTAGATTACATTAAAATATTCATTTCAAGTTTCTTCTATTCATTCTCTATTAATATTTTACAGTACAGGAAAGTTATTCTGCAAACATTAGATCTTCCTACTCTTTCTTCTCCTATTTGATATCAATCTTTAATATCATCTTCATACCTATAATTAGGAATTTCAATAACACCAGGTCTGGTATTTTGGATCTATATTCTCAGCTTTTACAAAAGGGACCTTCTATTTCCTCACTGGATATCAAGTGATATTATCAAGAATCCTTTAGCAGAAGAACATGAATTTTGTAGCAGAATTATGCACATGCACCAAGTTTTGTCCATGGCGGAGCTAGCACTAGCCTATGCCCTTGTGTTCAGATGTACTGTATGTACTGCCCTTTGCCTTGTACCTAACATGGTGTATCTCCTGTGATTTGCCTGTTGCTGAACCTGGCCTGGATATTGTTACTCTTCTGTCTGTAGCCTACTGATTTCTATGGCACACCTCACACTACAAGGTCAAATGTTCTTGGTCCTCCTCTCCAACATTACCTCTGGATAAAAAGGGGATCACGAGGAACTGACTTTACCATCCAGAATCTTACTGCCTGAAAATGGTTTATACAGTATGTTTTGATTGACTGCTCTTTAGGATCTGCTGACCCAGAAGATTTACCTCCCTTCATGACCAGATAATTTATTTTGCAATACGGCACTGTGCTACTTTAACTGACAATTGCGCTGTCGTGCGACGCTGTACCCAAAATGTCATTTTTCCCCACAAATAGAGATTTATTTTTGTGGTATTTGATTACTGATGCATTTATTTATTTTTGCGCTGTAAACAAAAAAAAATAATAATATTTTCGTTACTTTCTGCTATAAAATATATCCCATAAATGTATAAAAAATTTAATTTCTTCATAAATTTAGGCCAATATGTGCTCTGCTTCAAATTTTTGGTAAAACAATCCCAATAAGGGTATATTGAATGGTTTGCGCAAAAGTTATAGCGTTTACAAACTATGGGATATTTTAATGAATTTTTATTTATTTTTTACTAGTAATGGTGGCAATCTGTGACTTAAGCCTCGTACACACAAGCTGATTGTTGGACGACCGAGCGTCTGATTTTTGTCAAAAGGGCGTGTGCAGAACTTTGTCTAGCATACTAACGGTATGAAAATTGTCGTTTGACAAACACGAATGTAGTGACGTACTACAAGAGCATAAAGACAAAGTTAATTTCTCAAGCGCCACCCTTTGTACTTCTTCCACTAATTTCATGTTAGTAGAAGTTTGGTTAGTGTTGATTTGCGACTTTCAGATCATTCCTGAGCATTTGTTCGTCAACCAGCCATGTTTGAAATAAGAGGAGAGAACGTGAAGTTATTGGGCTAGGAGTCATTGCTTTGACCCAAGTCCTTTCCAGGAACAGGAGGAAGAGGAGTTCTTGAAACCTAAAATTGGTTGCTCAATTGTGAACCATTATGCCATATATGCCTTTGCTGTGGAAGCTCCAGGAGCAGAATCCAGATGATTTTCGGAATTATCTCCAGATGATGGATCCCTGCTTTCACCACCTCTTGGCATTGGTGACCCCCTATATTAAGAAGCAGGACACATGGATGAGGCTTTCCATCACTCCTGAGCAAAGGCTCATAGCCACCTTGCGGTACTTGGGGACGGGGAGAAGCCTCCAGGATCTTCAGGATCTTAAATTTACTACTGGGATCTCCCCCCAGGCAATGGGAGACATTATTCCAGAGACATGCTCGGCCATCATTCAAGTGCTGCAGAAGCCTCATATTAGGGTAGTTTTTTTTCTTTAAGATCACATTCTATGCATTTATGCTTTCTAATGTTTTTATTTTATGTTGTGATTGCATAATTATCAATATTGTAATATGCTGTGAATGTCCTCTTTGTCCTCATGCATGCTGTAAGGTTTTCCAGCTCAGCTCCATTTTTGGCCTACATGCATATTTTCCTACAATAACCTCCCCATCATGCTATCCTGGGCCCATACACACCTAGACTGATAACTTAACAATGTTTTTTGTCAGCTACATTTTGGGGCTTACCCTAAACAACCCCTAAAATGTTTTCAACTGTTTTTTGTGTGCTCCAAATCGGGCAGAGTGCAAGAGGCCTTATTATTATGGCCAAACTCATTTCGAACCCTCCCTCCCCCAAAAAATGCTAAGTCAACTGATCCAAATACTCTATCTGTTGACTTTTAAAAACCCATACACACTATCCCTCTTTTGTGGTCAAATTTCATTAGAAATTATCCAAACCATGTAGTGCAAGTGCCTGCCTGATTACCTACAAATTGAAACTTCTTAGTTTTCTCTCCTATTATATTGATTGGTTAAATCATAATGTAAAAATGTTTTGCAATTTGGCCAGTGTGTATCCAGGTTTAGATTATGACACTTCTTACCTGTCCACTGGGCTGACAATAGTTTAAGTAAGGAGGGGCTTGCCAAAGTATCACTGATTATTTCTGCAAACAGCTCTCGTGGAAGTGGAGAGAGTTACCTGTCCAAAACATCTACCCATTACCACCCCCCCAAAAGTTGTCTAATGGGCCACCAGAGGGGGGGGAGGAATCAGATAAGTTGACCTTCCACTTTTATCTTTAAATACTCTTTTAAGTGTATCCTTTATATCCTTATGTTGGCTTAGCATGTTTGTGTCAAATCGGATTGCAATTTTATGTGCGGAAGTAGTAATGTATATTTTCTTTTTTTCATCCACAGTTTCCTTCCAACCCAGAGCAATGGCAGGATGTTGCAGCCCAGTTTCATCACCAACTGATTTTTCCCAACTGTGGTGGATCTATTGATGGGAATCACGTCTGGATTGTACCACCAGCCAACTCTGACTCCTATGACTTTAATCATAAGGGCTTTTGAAGCATAGTGATGCTAGCTGTTGTGTGCCAACTATGAGTTTATGTATTTGGACGTTGGGAAGAACGGCCGCAACTCTGATGGAGGAGTGATCATGCAGACAGAGTTCTACAGGCGGTTCCAGAATGGCATCTTAAACTTGCCACCTGCTGATGAGAATGTGGAGGGCCTCAATTTTGTCTTCATGGCAGATGAGGCGTTTGCTCTTGGGGGACATCTAATGAAGCCGTTTCCTATGAGGAACCTCACCCCAAAGCAGAGAATCTTTAATTACAGACTCTTATGCCAGAAGGGTGGTCGAAAATGCCTTTGGCATAGTATTAATCGTTTCCGTTTGTTTTTGACTCCCATCAACCTGGCACTCTACAAAATCAATCATGTGGTCCTGTACTGCTGCATCCTGCACAATTTTTTAAGGAGGAATGCTACCAGATACCTAGCCTCCCTGCCAAGTGAAATTGACCCTGCAGTGCCAGGCCCAGATGGAGAAGCTGCATCTCGTCCTTCTGTGGGCTTGATGACGGCTATTGAAAATGCCCGTGCTGGCTTGCCCTCCCAAATTGCCAGTGATTTACGGGAGAAATACATGGACTATTTCGTGGGTAGAGGGGCAGTGTCTTGGCAGCAATTTCTAGCTGATCCTGTGTAATAATTTTTTAAACTCATAAACTCATAATTCAGTTGAACTACTGTTGTCTGTCCTTCTTATATGTATAATATGTTCCCAAATGGGATTTATTTTGGACACTTGCTCCAATAGTAAAAAACGTACCTTAAGTTCTACACAAGGTGACAATATCTTCTTCAGATAACTATGATGGTGTGCTGGGGGTCTGCTACACACACACAATGTTTTTGTTCTTAATGGATCTAATACATTAAGGACAAAAACATTATGCCTTTACAACTCCAATAATTTTTGCGGCCTGAACTTTGCAGGAGTTGACAACATATGCCAGCATTGTAACTGTAACTACAACAACATTAGAAATTCACTGGTATTGAGCAATGAAATAATAAGCCGCCCATTGTTTAGTATAAATAATTTTACTCAAAAGCACATTCACATGTGATTTTTAAGGTGCTTAAACAAACCAAACCAAATCTTGGTGTATAACAAGTATGTTTTGCAGGATTTCTCCTTTTTAGTGGGTAAACAGGCATGTTCAAAACCATTAGATACACATCCAAAACTCAGTAACTTACAAAGTAACAATTTCAGCAGAGGCGGCTCTAGGCTTTGTGAGGCCTTAGGCAAATCTTAGACATGAGGCCCCACTCACGCCCAAAATGGGAAAAATAATTAAAGCGATAGAAATTAAATCCTATGAACTATGAATTCATAGTTTCTATAATTTACTCTAACCAATTACTCTTCAATCAAATATCATTAAACATATATATATTACACACACAAATATAAATAAAATGTGTGCAGCTGCTCCTAGCAATGTGTTTAAGTTATAACAAAAGTCAAAAACCATATTTCTGAAGGTCAGGATAATATAACCCAGCACAGAGTTCCCCCTTACAGAGTCTGCAGGATTCCTCCTTACAGTGCAAGGGGAACTTTGATGTAAAGGGGAGTTCTGCGGATCATGATGTAAGGGGCAATGCTGCAGATTTTGGTGTAAAGGGGAACGCTGATGTAAGGGGGGACTCTGGTGACCAGAGCTCAGTCAGATGGTCCTCTCTCTCTCTCCTAGATTATCCTCTCCACAGTCCACACATGTCTGACTACTCCCATGAGGCCCATCCTAGCAGCGCTCCCGCTCTTGACTCCTCTGTAGGCTTCCCCCAAGAGACTACAGACATGATACAGGAGATGGTCTGAGACTGCAAACATGATACAATGGATGGTCCGAAACTGTGCAGTCATGATACAGGAGATGGTCAGAGACTGCAGATATGATATAGAAGATGGTCAGAGACTGCAGACATGATATAGGAGATGGTCATAGACTGCAGACATGATACAGGAGATGATCAGAGACTGCAGACATGATATAGGAGATGGTCAGAGACTGCAGACATGATACAATAGATGATCAGAGACGGCATACATGATACAGGAGATGTTCAGAGACTGCAGACATAGTACAGGAGATGGTCAGAGACTGTGCAGACATGATACAGGAGATGGTCAGAGACTGCAGACATAATACTAGAGATGGTCAGAGACTGTGCGGCCATAATACAAGAGATGGTCAGAGATTGTGCAGACATGAAACAAGAGATGGTCTTATTATGGTAATGACAAGCCACAGCCAGGGTGCAGACAGATGATCCCTCTATACCAGTGGCAGGACGTGGATCTCTGTGTGTAAACACAGAGATCCATGTCCTGTCAGGGAGAGAGGAGACCGATGTACATAGGGACACAGATCGATCCCCTCCACCAGTCAGTCCCCTCCCCCCGACAATAAGAATCACTACCAGGGAACATATTTAACCCCTTGATCGTCCCCTAGTGTTAACCCCTTCCCTGGCAGTCAGGTTTATACAGTAATCAGTGCATATTTATAGCACTGTTCGCTGTATAAACGTGAATGGTCCCAAAATAGTGTCCCCAAAATAGTGTCAAAAGTGTCCGATATGTCTGCCGCAATATCACAGACCTGACAAAAATCGCAGATCGCCGACATTATTAGTAAAAAAAATAATAATAGTAAAAATGTCATAAATCTATCCCCTATTTTGTAGGCGCTATAACTTTTGCGCAAACCAATCACTATACGCTTAATATGTAGAAGAATATGTATCGGCCTAAACTGAGAAAAAATTATTATTTTTTTTTTAAATTGGGATATTATTATAGCAAAAAGTAAAAAAATAATGTGTTTTTTTCAAAATGTTTTAAATATTTTTGTTAAATAAAATAAAAACCGCAGAGATGATCAAATACCACCAAAAGAAAACTCTATTTGTTGGAAAAAAATGATAAAAATATAATTTGGGTACAGTGTTGTATGACCGCGCAATTGTCATTCAAAATGCGTCAGCCTTGAAAGCTGAAAATTGGTCTGGGCAGGAAGGGGGTTTAAGTGTCCAGAAAGCAAGTGGTTAATATTCCAAAACTGGGCGTGATGCAAAACCGGAAAGGCATGGAAAGGTAAAAATAATAAAAAAACATCAATTACAAATAAATGTAAATATGGACATTATATTATATATAAATATAGAAGCAAAAGACAGACATGTAGCTGAATACATCCAGAGATATAATAATGTGTGGGACCTGAAATGGCAACATCATGTGAATAAAAAAAGTAATTGACATCCCTAAGAGGGAGATATATGCCAGATATTAAAGGTGGATATCTATGTGCGTATATATATATATAAGGGAGTAGGCACCAAAATTTAAACCAGCGAGAGGAATCGGCAGGTCAATGATAAATTACACTAGGATAAGAACAAACAAGGAATTAATTATTTGAAATTGATTAAAAAATGTATTAAGAATTAATTATTAAGAATTATTTAATTGTTAAAAACTGTGCCCTAGAACATGAAAATATGTAAATTAGGTATGTGTGGAAGTATAGGTATTAAAATATGAGAATATAAGTTTATGATTAGAGATATGGAGGAGGGGTGGGGAGCCCCTACAGGAGAGAGAGGAGAGTCGTATCTATCTCTAAGGCCCCATGTACACGGGACGCTGCTAAACGTACGTTCAGAGGAAGTTGGATGCTTTTTTCAACTGCCCCTGAACTCATTCAATGTTATCCTATGTGACCATGTACACAGTTCCATTTATTGCCGTTTGTAGGCAGTTGCGTTTAACAGCATTTCTTTAAAAGCAAAAAAAGATTTCCACGTTTCAGACACCAAACGGGACTAAACGCGGTAACCCGCATTTAGCAGCATTTCGTTTATAGGCGTTTTTCGTTTTTGGCCATTTAAAAAAAATAAAAATAAAAAAAAATATATATATATATATATATATATATTGAAACACTTCTAAACGCAAACGCTGCAAAACGCGGCAAAACGCCGCTAAACAGAAATTTTAAATGTAGGTTACTATGTGTCAAGTTAAATTGTTCAGGAGCAGTTGTAAAAATGTCCCGTGTACATGAAGCCTTAATCCTATATACTAAAAAAGATCGATGTCAACATTTAACCCTCTAGGCACTAGAGACCCCAAATGGTATATACACTTAGTCTCATTTTGGGACACCCGTATCTTGTTGTTATCACTGATGAGATCTTGTGGTCATTGATGAGATCTATACCATAAAAGATTAATCCCGAGGGATTTCTGTTATGAAATTCGTCAAAGTGTCTTGAATGGTTAAGCTTGGGGAAACCTTTTCGTATGTTATTGATGTGCTCTCGGATCCTAACACAGAGAAGTCTAGGGCTTCTACCCACGTATTGTAAGCGGCAGGAAAATTCAATAACATACGTAACGTGAGTACTGTTACAAATAATAAGTTCCCTAATTTGATATTCTTTGCCAGTTCTAGATCTAAAAGATACCTTTTTCCTAGGTTGCTTCTTGCTAACTCGGCAAGGTAAGCATTTCTGGCACTTATAAAAGCCTTTCATTTGAGAGAATAATTTCACAGTTTTAGGTGGATCAATAACATTATGAACCAACTGATTTCTAAGGGTCGGGGCTTTTCTATAGATGAATCTTGTTTTTTTGTAAGGGTCTTTGCTAGAATCCTGTCAGACTTCAGGATTGGCCAATACTTTCTGACAATGTGTTCAATTGATCGATGTTGGTTATTAAAACCAGTAATAAAGGCTATATCCATGTCCATATTTATTCTGATTCATTTTCTCTAGGAATTTTTGGAAGGATTCAGTGGTTCCTTCCCACATGATAATGACGTCATCGATATATCTGCGATAGAATTTAATTTCTGGACGTCTTCTTCTATATATGTATTTTTCCTCCCACATATTCATAAATAAATTGGCCACGCTCGGGGCATATCTAGCCCCCATAGCAACACCCTGTTTGGACATAGTAGTCCTTTTAATACCAAAAATAGTTACTCTCCATTGCTAATTTAAGACACTCAAGTATAAAGCCAATCTGTTCTTGTCTAAGGTCAGTGTTCTTGTGTAAGGCTTTTTCAACTCCATCTACCCCATCCTTCTGCACAATACTAGTGTACAAGGAATTCACATCTATGGTTGCAAGGAGACATTTGCTAGTCCCTGTGACGTGTTGGAATTCATTTATTAATTGCATACTGTCCCTTAGGTAGGACTTCCCTTTCAACACTAAAGCCCTGTACTCACGATCGGTTTGACCGATGAAAACAGTCCGATGGACTTTTTTCATCGGACAAACCGATCGTGTATGGGACCCATCAGTCTTTTTTCCATCGGTTTTTAAATAACAAAACATGTTTTAAATTTTTCTGATGGATCAAAAACCGATAGCAAATTCCGAACGTCTATGGGCAAGTCCATCGGATAAAAAACCCACGCATGCTCAGAATCAAGTCGACGCATGCTCAGAAGCATTACACTTAATTTTTCTCGGCTCATCGGAGTGTTTTACGTCACCGCGTTTGGAACGGTCGGTTTTTTGACTGATGGTGTGTAGGCAAGACTGATGGATGTCAGCTTCATCGGATTTCCGATGGACAAAACCATAGAATTAGAATCCATAGGATATCCGATCGTGTGTACAAGGCTTAAGGGTTTTAAAAACTGATTAATATATTCACCAAATCTTGAAAAGAGTGAGTTCATTCCTCTTATAATGGGCCTTCCAGGGGGTTTCTCCATTCTCTTGTGTGCTTTTGGCAAATGGTACATCACTGGTGTCTTAGTGGACTCTGAGATCAGGTACTTTGCTTCTTTTTTGTTCAATATCCCCATCTCTTCCCCCTTATTTACCTTTAACTTCCTCCCATGTTCTCCACTCTGAGTAAGTTGCCCATCTCTTCCTCGTAGTCTTCTTTTTTCAATATCACTAGACCGCCCCCCTTGTCAGTGAGGCATATGACCACTTCTTTTCCCTATTTCTTTGATTGATTTCCAAATATTCCCACTCTTGGAATTCTTTTTTTCTTCTAACTTGGTGAGATCGCTCTCAACCATTCTCCTAAAGGCACCCATACATTGGTCTCCTGTTACCTTCAGATTGAAAATTGAGTTATTCCTAAGGGTGGTGTGGACAAAGTCTGTAGGTTCATCCTGAGGTTTCTCGTTCACATTCAGGGCATAATGTTTTTTTATTTTTAATTTGCGTATGAATTTTTGCAAATCAATAGAAATCTCGAATTTGTCAATATTTTTATCAGGGGCAAATTTTAACCCTAAATCTAAAAACCTCATCTCCTCATCAGTAAAAACAGCATTGCTCAAATTAAAAATCCCTTTGCCTAGTACTCTCTTTTTCTTCCCGCCTCATTTTTCTCTTGTCTGTTGCCTCTTTCCATGCCTCTTTGCATTTGTTCTGGTTCCATGTGTCCGTCCATTCCGTATGTGTGTCCTTTGGTTCTGTACATGTGGATACCCTTGATTTCCAGTACTTCTCTGATCCCTGTTGGGATTTAGGGGTGGGCCTCTTCCCCGGGGTGGGCCTCTTCCCCTTTGGAAGCTACCTGTATTCATTGATTGGTCTCTCCATCCCGGTCTCCTGTACGGAATACGTGCATTCCATCGCCCAGGAGGTGCAACCCCTTCATCAGAGCTACTTCAGTTCTGAGGAAGGGTGTTGCACCACGGAAAACGCATCCATTGATACCCCATGATGGGAGATAGCACATGTTTACACACTGTGTGTTTTGGGGGTTTAGAATAATTAATGTTTGTAACTACACACATTTTAGGAATGGGATCATGGTGAAATCATAATAGTAAGCCCCAATTTGTGTACACATTCAAATTTGGGGTTTTAGATTAGAAAAAACAGATAAGCATTTGCATTCACATTAGTTAGGGCAGTGATTTTCAACTTCCCTCCTCAAGATGCAAACCCAGGTCATGTTTTCTGGATTTCTTGGCACAGGTGATGTTATCAGTTTCACTGCCTTAGTAATTCTGTTCCAAAAAATGTCACATTTGAAAGTACAAAAAAGCTGGAAATTAGTAATGGCAAACATGAGCCAGCTATTGGAACAACAAACTTCAGACCAGTCAAGAGGAAATTAGAACTTTGCTAGCATGTTCACAAAATCTCTGATTCTGTGCTGAAAAGCAGTAGCAGCCTCCTTGATTTGCTCCAGTTCCTTGCAACACTGCAACATATCAGCACTCATTCTGCCAGTAGTACAACGTGGAAGATCATGACCTAGTAAGAAGAGTAAAAAGTATTAAGGTAACAATGATCAAGTGGCTGAGGCCCTACATAGTGAGTTATGGTCAAGTTAACTGTAAACTTACTTACCCAGTCTATTGTTGGTTGCAACCTGCTTGCCCTTCAGACACCTTCACTACTAGGAATGTACAAACTGCAACAACTCTATAATCTTGGCCCTGGTGCCTGGGTGTCACGAATGTCACGTCTACCCCAACGTAGGTGGTCAGACACTATAGCTGGCTACTGTGCACTTCACCTATAGCAGCCCCCTTTCCCTTAAGGCAAGCAGGCCTACCGATACTTGGCTTCCCCAGGACTTGAACACAATGCTATAGTGTCTGGCCAGCCCAGCCGGGCAGATGCAAACAGAGAAAACAACAGGTTACTTGCAGTTAGCAGATAGCGTAGTTCAAAGACAGTCCAGGTAGAGGCAGGCTGAGTTCAGGGGATAATCCAGTATCCATTCCAGGTAGAAGGGCAGGCTGCGTTCAGGGGATTATCCAGTCCAGTCTGGGTCAAACACAGGGGATCCAACAATAAACAAGGCAGACTAACAGGGGCTTGGTCTATAACAATACGGGTAGATCTATCTCTATCACAAGTGAGGGATAGAGTGTTTAGTTTGCTTATATTAGGTGACTGAGCAGATCAATCACCTAACAGTTGTACACAGACAGGGAGAATGCAAGAGCCAACACCCGGCTGCTGGAATAGGAAGCAGGAGCACTTAAGTCATGACACTGGGTCTCCCAAACTCGGGGACCTGGCAACACTACAGCACCTTGTGTAAAATAATGAAGTAGCGCTAATTGCTCTATATGTGCATTGTATATGTAGTACAGTAAGCCTAATAAATAAAGTAAACCTACTAAATAAATAATGTGACACAAACAGTGCACAATAACTATTAAAGTGCTAATGAGCAAAAATCTAGGAAAATAAACTCATAAATATAACAATAAAAAAAATATATAGTTATAGGAGGGCGTGGCCTGGACTTCACCACAATGGCGGTGTAATCCCTGAGCTCCGGCACACAGCAGGATAAAGAAGTGGCTACCAGCGACCTGAGACATCACACCGAGCTCTCTACACAGCTTTCTACTTCCCCACCACCCGGGTAAAATGCCTGCAAAGAGGCAGGCGGAACGCCGCCCGAAGAAGATCATGGACTATTATACAGTGCCGCCGCAGCAGCGTGGGCAAGATGGCGCCGGATCTCAGTCTCCCTCCGTCGCGGCTCACAAGCGCCAGCAGAGCAACAAAGTTAAGTCGCCCAGGCGCCATCCTAACTCTGGGGAAACATCTCAGACCTCCTCACCCTTCACCAGAAGCCCAGCTAAAGCCCGCTTCAGAGTGGATGACCCAGAAGTACAACAGTGTGAGGTAAGGTCTAATACAGACTCACAGGAGGACACTGTGGAGCTCCCTGACTCCATAGTCTCATTCCCCACCCTGCACCAGCCTCTTATGGACACAACACTTAAGGACATGCTTGTCTCATTGAGAAGCACTATCCACTCTGACATGATGGCATGTACGAGGAAGTTTAATATTGATATTGCTGCAATAGGCGATAGAGTGGGCCACATTGAGAATAGAATGGAGGAATACGCCAAAACTATCAACGATTTGGTAGATGCACATGACACTACAGAAGAAGAACAAACATGGCTCAAAGCAAAAATAGCAGATTTAGAAGATAGGTCCAGAAGAAATAATGTCAAAATAAGAGGTATCCCTGAAACAGTACAATCTTCTGAACTGCGTTCTTATGCTACTGCCATTCTTGCTACCCTCATGCCTGACCTTCCAGCTATTGAGCTCTCTATAGACAGGATTCACTGTCTACCAAAGCCGTCATTCATCCCAGAAAATGCTCCCATGGATGTATTATTCTGAATGCATTTTTACCAAACTAAAAAACGCCTCATGCTAATCACACGTAAAGGGGAACACCGTAACACTGATTATTCTGCATTGCAATTTTATGCGGACTTGTCGCACTTTACCCTACAACTCCGCAAAAATCTGAACAATGTCACTAAAGCATTGAGAAATCATAATGTTGATTATCGGTGGGGATACTCAACAAAACTACTGGTAACCAAAGATGGAACAACCCAGGTGATCACATCCCCAACCAAAGGTTCCGGCTCCTCCAGAAATGTAAAATTATACCGGATGATCAGTCCTCAACTGCTACAACTGGTAACCCTGGTAGAATCTCCCCGGAGTTGAAACAGGTTCCTGAATCTTCATAAGAAATATAACCTGCGATTCTTTATAATGATGTCTTAAGCCTCGTACACACGATCGGATATCCTATGGATTCTAATCCGATGGTTTTGTCCATTGGAAATCCGATGAAGCTGACTTCCATCAATCTTGCCTAAAAATGAAGTTCAATGCATGCGTCGACTTGATTCTGAGCATGCGTGGGTTTTTTATAAAATTTAAAACATGTTCTATTTTTTAAAACTGATAGAAAAAAGACCGATGGGTCCCATACACGATCGGTTTGTCTGATGAAAACAATCCATCGGACGCTACCTGCCCTGACCAAGGGCCCCGCCTTTTGGAGCTCCTCCCACAAAGCAATCTCCCAACACTTGAGCAGAGATGTTCTGCACCTGGGTTATAATGACCCTCCTTTTATGTTCCAGTTTATGTTACTTTCTTTTTGTTTCTCAGTTACCCTTTCAGACATTGCTTCAGATATTCTACTCGGGACCCTTCAACTATACTCACCATGGCACTTCTACAAACCTAATCATCCAGAAACAACAGATACTTTGGTCCTTCACACTGCATGCTACCGATTCTAACTGTAAGTACAACCACTTTTTGATATGTAAAGCACTGCAAATCACTCACAATGCCGGTTAAAATACTCTCCATAAATGCTCACGGTTTAAATCACCCTCCTAAGAGGGCATCCCTATGGAAAGAAGCTGACTCCTCTCAGTGCGATGTTTTATGTGTGCAAGAGACACATTTCCACAGTATGGCTCCACCTAAATGTACTCATAAATCCTTCCAGCATTATTTCTCCTCCAGCATGACAGCCAAAAAAGAGGTGTACTTATTGCAATAAAAGACACAATCTCCTTTCAATTGCTCTCTGAACTCTCAGACCCATTAGGCAGATACTTGATCCTCATATGCGACATCAACAATGTCCGTTACACAATAGTGAATGTTTACGTTACTAACAAACGCCAAATTAAAATTTCTCAATGGACTTATGCAGAAAGTAAAGAAACTTCAGCAAGGATCCCTCTTAATGTGTGGGGACTATAATATTGTCCCCAATCCACAACTGGACTCCACCTCTACTCCGAATAAAAGGACTCCATCTCTAGCAAACTTTTTAAATTTGCATGACTTGTACGACGCATGGCGGTGTACACACGCTAATGAAAGAGACTATTCTTTTTTTTCCCACAGGCATTGTACGTATATGAGAATTGATCTGTTTTTAACGGACAAGTGGTTGTTACAAAAAGTATCCCAAACCAAAATTGCCACAATAACTTGGTCGGACCGTGCTCCAATCCTTCTTACATTAAGGGACTCATACCCTACCTCCACCACCTTTGTGTGGTGCGCCAACTCACAGGTTATCCAAAATCCAACCACTAAAAAAATCATAGAAGATCGCTTGTCCGATTATTTTCAGATCAATTCCCCCTACACAGATAATGCTTTTGTATTGTGGAATGCCCATAAGGCATTCATAAGAGGTATATTTATACAGCTTTGGGCTAGGATTAAAAAGCAGAGGCAGCAATCGATCACCACTTTAATGACGGAAATTAGCTCCCTAGAGGAACTCAACAAAAAGAACCCAACCCCCACCAACAGCACTAAACTTACTACCCTGAGACATGACCATAGACTAGCTTTGCTCCAAACTTTTGAAAAACAAGAAAAACGGATGAAAATGTCTTTCTATGCCAATAGCAACAAAGCAGGTAAAGCACTTGCTAGGAAAATACAAGGCCAACGATTTAGAACAAAAATAGCACACCACATCCATCCTAAAACTAAACAATCAGTGTATTATCCTCAGGGAATAGCAGACACCTTTAGCGGTTATTACAACTCTCTTTACAACTTGAACCGCAATGACTCGACTGTACAACCTTCCCAGACGGATATTATAAACTTCTTAGTGGACATTGACCTACCTAAACTCTCTTTGACGCAACTTCAAGAGCTTAATTCCCCCTTCTCCTTGACAGAACTACTTTGGGCCATAAAAACTCTCCCAAGCAAGCTTCCAAACGATTTTGGGTCCACACCTCCTTAGAATGTTTGATAGTGCAGCTGCCCCTGCTTCCTTTCCGAATGAAATGCTAGAGGCACTAATAGTCATGTTACCCAAACCTGGGAAGTCACCGAATGTACCACAAAATTTTAGGCCTATATCATTACTGAATAATGATCTAAAAATGTAGCAGGTGGTGTAGGTATTCCTGTCTTTATTGATTACCATAGAGCGACACTACTAGCACAAATCAGGGGATGGTTCCCAAACCAACCTACACCGCCATGGGGTCTTTTAGAGCAAACCCAAATACGGGGAGGGAACTTATATGAATACACCTTAGCGTATCCCTATCTCAATAAGAAACCTACAAATTTATCTCTTCCAATTTTAGCAACTTTGGAAGCCTGGAAAACCCTAGTGGCATCCAATTCTTTATTGACTCCAGTTAGTACTCTCGAGTCACCTATTACAACACTTGCTGTGATAATACCTGATCTTCACTTAACTAAATGGGTGTCTGGGGGAATACAGTGGATATCAGACATACAGTATATAAAGACAAAACCTTTAAATCCTTTACACGATTGCAGTCGGAATTTAATCTTCCGCCCTCTGAACAATTCACCTATACTAGAGTAACATCCTGCCTCAATAGTAAAAAATATATACCCTACAAGCTGTTCTGGAAAATTCATATATATCTTTCCTCTAAAGGAAATCGTAGAGGCGGCATATCGCTGTTCTATAATTTTCTCAATGATAAATCACTTTTTGTGAAAACAAATTCTCTGTTAGCCTGGGAAAGTGACTTGAGTGCATCTTATGTGGCGTACACACGACCGTTTTTAATGTCATTGAAAAAAACGGCATTTTTCTCGACGTGATTCTTCTCAAGCCTGCCTTGCCTACACACTATCGTGAAAAAAAATGCTTGAGTAAAGCGCGGTGACGTACAACACGTAGGACAGCACTATAAAGGGGAAGTTCCATTCAGATGGTGCCACCCTTCATGTTAGTAAAGTTTGTTGAGCGACGATTCGCGCTTTTCAGCCTCGTGCTTTTCAGTCCGTTACAACGTGACGAATGTGCTATCTCCATTACAAACGCTAGTTTTACCACAACGAGCGCTCCCGTCTCATACTTGATTCTGAGCATGCTTTTTTTTTTCACGTCGTTAAAGCCCACACACGGCCATTTTTCATGACGAGAAAAACGACGTGAAAAATTAGAGCATGTTCCAATTTTTTCATGCCCGTTTTTCACGTTGTGAAAAATGCTCTGAAGCCCACACACGATCATTTTTAATGACCATTTAAAAAAAAACATTTTTCTCGTCATTAAAAATGGTCGTGTGTATGCAGCATTATACAACCAGACAATGGCATAAGGCACTACATCACACTTATTCAGCCACTAAATGTACCAATCTTTGGGAACTCTCCCATAAAGTCACACAAAGATGGTATCTTACACCACACCGGATCGCCAAATTCGATCCCTCAATATCATCTCTATGTTGGAGAAATTGCTCACAAACAGGCACAATATTCCACATTTTGTGGTCATGTGGGAGACTGGCTAAACTTTGGTCCACCATATTTTCACTATTTCGCCAAGTGACTGGGTTATCCACACAATCTTCTCCATCCTTAGCCATCCTAAATATTGGCATAGAAGAGTTTCCACTATCCCTTAGAAAGTTCACTACTCACTTATTTTTAGCAGCTAAGTTAGTTATATTAAGACTATGGAAATCTAAGGATCCTCCTAAAGTAACAGAAGTAATTCGCACACTTTTAATACACCACACATATGAGAGCATGCTAGCAACCATAGATGGGAATTATAAGGCTTATTATCTCCAATGGCAACCTTGTATAGAATGGTATAAGACACACTTAACACACCCACATTAGTGTTAATCTTTAAAACTAAAAATTCATATTAAATTTCACTTGGGTCTCGAGTATAATCCACACGATTAGGGTAACAATTCCTTCTTTTTGTTTTCTTTCCTTTACTTTTGTCCGTCTCCAAGTTCACTTACCCCTTTCTTACTTTATATTGTATTTTAAGGTTGGAGATACATGTACGCAAAGGCTATGTGCTAAAATAGCAAGACGTACTGTTCGCTTGTTAATCATTTCCATGTTGCTATGAGAGTTCATGATTGTTTCTATTAGTTATTCCCGCAGGTCACAGTTAGTTCCCAAAGGGGTGACCTGGGAAGTGGGAAAGTCTCACTGGTATATCTATATTACTTGGTATGTTCACTAATGTTAAAATTTTGAAGCAACCTGTAACTTTCATTTATCAATATCTATGTTTTGTAATGCTGTAAAATTATACGAAACGTGTTATCCACTCTTTGTATTTGTGCAAAACTGAATAAAAATGTATTGATAAAAAAAATATATATATATGTTATGAATCGCAGTGTAACAAGTGCAATGTGACAGTGCTAAAGTCCGTTTGTAAGGTGCATCCAAAGTATACTGGTAATGAAATATTCAAAAAAAGTTATTATAAAAATAACAATAACAATCTTGAATCAATAAACGGTATAGATAGTAAACAATGATATAGTCCATTTGTAAAGTGCATCCAACAATGAACTGGAGTTATGATCAATACAGTTCCTAATCCAAAAAAGGTTCACCTCCAAAGCAAGCAAACTAAGATGAGGGGGAAAGGGAGAGGTAAGAGAGTCCAAATTACAAATGGAAGGTAGGAAGTGCAAAAAATCCTTCTATGGATCCTCCCCCAGTAATGCTAGCCTCTCACCTTAAGGAAAGACCCCAATGGGTCTAATGATGCATCAAGGAATACCAGTCACCGAGCACGGTTGTTGTATCCTCCTCCAGATATCAGAGCTAGGGATCTCTGCAGCTGTTTATCCAGTTTCTCCAATCTTTTCTCCGTTGGGGATGTTGTCTTAAAGCGGAGGTGCAGCTTGTATTTTTATTTTTTTTAAAGTCAGCAGCTACTAACAGTGTAGCTGCTGACTTTTAATAAGGACACTTACCTGTCCTACTCGCCTGCGATGTCGGTCCCGTCACGGCGATCGATCGCTGCTGCCAGGCTCCTGGCTCCTCCATCCTGACTAAGGGAAACAGGCTGTGAAGCCTTACGACTTCACTGCCCGTTTCCTACTGCGCATGCGCCACTCGCACGACGCTTTGTGAATGGGCGGCTTGTCTCCTGGGATACACACAGTTCCCAGAAGGCAGCGCGCCCCATTCACAAGAAATGGAAACGGAAGTTCTCAATCCGAGGACAAGGAAGAGCCACAGTAGAAGGCAGATTAAGGGACTTCCGCATAGCAACAGGCATTTCGGGTGAGTATAATTTTTGTTTTGTTTTCTATTAATTTTTTTCTTTTTTTTTTAGGATTTTTTATGTATTTTTTTTTTCTGGGTGGACCTCCGCTTTAAGGAAAGACCCCAATGGGTCTAATGATGCATCAAGGAATACCGGTCACCAAACACAGTTGTTGTATCCTCCTCCAGATATCAGAGCTAGGGATCTCTGCGGCTGTTAATCCAGTTTCTCCAATCTTTTCTCCATTGGGGATGTTGTCTTAAGGAAAGACCCCCAATGGGTCTAATGATGCATCAAGGAATACCGGTCACCGAACATGGTTGTTGTATCATCCTCCAGATATCAGAGCTAGGGATCTCTGCGGCTGTCATTATCAGGACATTCTGTGACTGAATTTATGTATAGCAAGACCAGGGCGTGTTAAAAAACCCATGAATGGAATTAAGTAATCTATCAATATTGGTCATTTGATGAACTAACCTTGGTCCTCTTTTTCATAGTCATTAATGAACTAGCAACTAACCTTACTTGACCCTTATCCACCATCAGCACCCCCCCTCCCCCTCCCCCTCCTCCACCGTATACCAGCCCCATACGTTTATTCACCCTTGGAGCCACGCACAACCAGTCTTTCTCCTTATTTTTCGCCTATGATGGGTTCCTTATACCGGTCCTCATTGATTAAATGACCTCAGATGAAAATTGGTTAATCAGAAAGACTGGCAGTGCATCGACACAAGACGTCCGGATGTTAATTTGTACTGTTATATGTATTGTCTTTTGTGAGTATGTGTCTATGTGGTGTTTAATTATCATCATTGGTCCGCTTTTTACGGAATTGCACTTTATTACATTTCCTTTATCATGTTTACATGTATAAATTTTTGCATTTATTAAAATTAAAATAGATATTTTCATGATTATTCTCTCATGATCTGTATTACTGTTACCACAAAGTAACCCTTCCCAGGCATCTTTTGCCAGGGATTAACCTGTTTCCTATATGGTGAACATGGAGCAGATTTTCATCAAGGATGTCTCTGTACATTGCTGCATACATTTTTCCCTCGATCCTGATGAGTCTCCCAGTTACTGCCACTGAAAAACAACCCACAGCATGATGCTGCCACCCCCATGCTTTACTGTAGGGATGGTATTTGCCAGGTGATGAGCAGTGCCTGGTTTCCTCCAGACATGACGCTTGCCATTCAGGCCAAAGAGTTCAATCTTTCTTTCATCAAACCAAAGAATTTTGTTTGGTCTGAGTCATTCAGGTGCCTTTTGGCAAACTCCAGGTGGGGCTTTCATGTGCCTTAGTGGCTTCTATCTGGCAACTCTACCATACAGGTCTGATTGGTGAAGTTCTGCAGAGATGGTTGTTCTTCTGGAAGGTTCTCCTCTCTCCTCAGAGAAATGCTGGCGCTCTGTCAGAGTGACATCGGATTTTTGATGACCTCCCTGACTAAGGCCCTTCTCCCCAAAATGCTCAGTTTGGCCGGGCGGCTCGCTCTAGGAAGAGGCCTGGTGGTTCCAAACTTGCTCCATTTATGGATGATGGGGGCCACTGTACTCATTGGGACCTTTAATACTGCAGAAATTGTTCTGTACCCTTACCCGGATCTATGCCTCGATACAATCCTGTCTACCTTGTTACGCAGGTCTTTTGACTGTTCTTTTTGACCTCCTCAGTGTCCATACCAGGCCCTTTGGGTCTGGTATAGATTTTAAGGGGAACTCCACACCAATTGTTCTTTAAAACAGTGTGGGGACCCCCTAAAAAAATCTATACCAGGCCCTTTGAGTCTGGCAGACATTATAAGGGGAACTCCATGCCAGATTGAAAAAAAAAAATGGCGTGGGGTCCATACCAGACTCTTATCCAAGCAAGCAACCTGGTAGGCCAGGATAGGGGGAGGGTAAGCGAGCGCCCCCCTCCTGAACCATACCAGGCCGCTTGCACTCAACATGGGGATGGGGCTTTGGGTTCCGCCTCAAAGAACCTTGTCCCCACAACCCTGGCCCTGTGGTTCTGGGGGTCTGCAGGCGGGGGGGATTATTGGAATCTGGAAGCCCCCTTTGACAAGCGGGCCCCCAGATCCTGGCCCCCCTATGTGAATGGGTGGGGGTAACGTGTACCCCTACCCATTCGCCAAAAGAAGTGTCAAAAAGTAAAAACCACAATACACAGTTTTTGACAATTCCTTTATTAAAATGAAAAAAAAAAAGTGTCCCATCCATCTTCAATCATGCCGCCTGGCGGACCCGAAAAAATATATATGGGAGGCGTCCCGCCGACTGCTGTCTCTTGACTGTGACAGCTGTTATAGGCCCCCTTTTGACGTCACGTGATGTCATTATAAGAGCTGTCACAGCAAAAATACAGCAGTCAACAAGACACCTCCCATGGAGGTGGAGTATTTTCTTTTTTTTTTCTATTTTTCGGGTCCATCGGGCGGCGTGATTAAAGATGAATGGACATTGCGGGACACTTTTCTTTTTAATAAAGGAATTGTCAAAAACTGTGTATTGTGGTTTTTACTTTTTGAAACCTTTTTTGGTGAATGGGTACAATGTACCCATTCACATTCACATAGGAGGAGGTCTGGGATCTGGGGCTTGTTAAAGGGGGCTTCCAGATTTCGATAAGCCCCCCACCCCAAGACCCCCACAACCAATGGCCAGGGTTGTGGTGACAAGGCCCTTGCCCCCATCAACATGGGGACAAGGTGCTCTGGGGGGGACCCCAAAGCACCCTCCCCATGTTGAGGTGGCCTGGTATGGTTCAGAAGGGGGAGGCGCTCGCTCACCCCCCTCCTTTTCTGGCCTGCCAGGCTGCCTGCTCAAATAAGGGTCTGGTATGGATTTCGGGGGGGACCCCACACCATTTTTTTCTTAATTTTCCTCGATTTTTCATCCACATCGCCAGGACCCAGCAATACATTACAGCTGCAAGCAATTTGAAATGACATTTATTCCTTTAGAAATTTAATTTTGCTGCGGCACAGTAAAACACATGAGACAGATGCGCCACTTTACAGGCCGACTAAGGGGACCCCCACAAATGATATTTAAAGGAATATAGGGCCTTGCAAAAGTATTCACCCCCTTGCTATTTTTCGTGTTTTGTTGGCTCACAACCTGGAATTAACATGGATTGTTTGAGGAATTGCATCATTTATTTACAGAACATGCCCACAACTTTGAAGATGTTTTTTTTTATTGTGAAGCAAACAACAAATAGGACAAGATAACAGAAAAAGTCAATGTGCATAACTGCTCACCCCCCTAAAGTCAATACTTTGTAGAGCCACGTTTTGCGGCTATCACAGCTCCAACTCCAAGTCACTTTGGGTAAGTCTCTATGAGCTTGCCATATCTTACCACTGGGATTTTTGCCCATTCCTCATTCCTGCCCATTCCTCCTTTCAAAACTGCTCCAGCTCCTTCAAGTTGGATGGTTTGCACTTGTAAACATCAATCTCTGTCTGATCACAGATTTGCTATTGGATTGAGGTCTGGGCTTTGACTAGGCCATTCCAACACATTTATTTGTTTCCCCTTAAATCACTCAAGTGTTGCTTTAGCAGTGTGTTTGGGGTCACTGTCCTGCTGGAAAACGTAACCTCCGTCTTAGCCTCAAATCACACACAGAGTGGTACAGGTTTTGCTCAAGAATATAACTGTATTTAGCACCATCCATCTTTCCCTCAACTCTGACCAGTTTCCCAGTCCCGACTGCTGAAAAACACCCCCACAACATGATGCTGCCACCACCATGTTTCACTGTGGGGATGTTGTTCTTTGGGTGATGTGATGTGTTGGGTTTGCGCCAGACATAGCGTTTTCTTTGATGGCCAAAAAGTAAAATTTTAGTCTCATCAGACCAGAGAACCTTCCTCCATACATTTTGGGAGTCTCCCACATGCCTTTTCGCAAACTCAAAACGTGCCATTTGGTTTTTTTGCTGAAAGTAATGGCTTTCTTCTGGCCACTCTGCCATAAAGCCCAACTCTATGGAGCGTACAGCTTATTGTTTTCCTATGTACAGATACTCCAGTCTCTGCTGTGGAACTCTGCAGCTCCTCCAGGGTTAACTTAGGTCTCTGTGCTACCTCTCTGATTAATGCCCTCCTTGCCTGGTCCATGAGTTTTGGTGTGCGGCCGTCTCTCGGCAGGTTTGCTGTTGTGCCATGTTCTTTCCATTTGGTTATGATAGATTTGATGGTGCTCCTAGGGATCATCAAAGATTTGGATATTTTTTTATAACCTAACCCTGACTTGTACTTCTCAACAACATTGTTCCCTACTTGTTTGGAGAGGTTCTTGGTCTTCATGGCAGTGTTTGTTTAGCGGTGCCTCTTGCTTAGATGTTGCAGCCTCTGGGGCCTTTAAAAATGGTGTCTATATGTAATGACAGATCATGTGACACAGATTGCACACAGGTGGACATAATTTCACTAATTATGTGACTTCTGAAAGTAATTGGTTGCACCAGAGCTTTTTATGGGGTTCATAACAAAGGGGGTGAATACATACGCACATGCCAATTATCAGTTTTTTATTTCTGAAAAATTGTTTTATGTATGTGTAGCGGGTATTTAAATTTGGGGGGAGCATCTGGGTGGTAGTATGACCCAGATGCACCGTTTGTTAGGGAATTGGGACCCTTTTTTGATTCGAGGAGGACTCCAGTGGTGTGTAGTTCCCTGCGGCCTGTGGGTGGCGCTGTCGCCCTGGGCCGGGGTTGAACCATCACTGCAGTGCTGTGCCCTTTTTGTCCTGTTTCGGCAGTGGTACGGCGGGGCGGGGAACCTGCTTGACCTGCGGAGACGAGGAGATATAGGGGACAGACACCCTCAACGTGGGGTCAGTCGTTGGAGGTGAGAGCCGCGCCCAGGAACCTTCAGCCTGGGTGCTGGCGTTCCGGAGTTCCAGGCCCAGGAGCCCTTGACCTGGCCAGAGTGGGAGATGGAGTCCATCCCAGGCACCTTCAGCCTGGGGTGAGGTACTACTGAGAAGGCCCGGGGCCCAGTACCTTAGACTGGGTTCCGCAGGGGTGGAAGAGTCCGAGGGGCCCTAAGGTGTTGGGCGCCCGAATCTGAGACGAGGAGGCCAGGGAGTTTAACCCCTCCGAACAGCCTGGTGCAGCATTGCCGGTGACGACGGGGCCTCTGGTAACTCTCTTGGAAGGATGTCTTCCCTCTGACAGGGGCTGCATTTAGCGAAGGTAATTCTGTTCTTGTTCTACACGGTCGGTGGCAGCGGCTGTCCGCAATAACCGTTGGTGACACTACAATGGTTAGTTCTATTTGAGGATTGTGCCTTGACCTACTCCCCACCTATACTGAACTGTTCTTTGGGTCACAACCTGTCTGCTGTTAAAGGATGATTTATTGCTGTCAGAGAATAAATAAGAGTTGGACCTTTTCAGTGGCGTGGAACTTCAGTTACTGGGAGCAAAGGGGAGGTCATCTGCAGAACGGACTTGGCTCTGGGTTATGCACACGACCCGAAGGTAAACAAGTGTTGGCTTTCACCTCTACACATTAGAGGACATAGGCCGTAGTGTACAGCATCCCTTCTCCCTGATCCCCCTAGACAAGACAACAAGCCGAGAAGAAGGTGAGGCCGCTACATATGTATTTTTCAAATTTTACTTCACCAACTTAGACTATTGTGTCCTGATCAATCACATATAATTCAAATTAAAAAAAAACATTGAACTAAAGGCTGTAATGTAACAAAATTTGTAAAAAGCCAAGTCCCATAGACTTTAACGGTGTTCGCATAAATTTGTCTGTTCGCAATGTTCTAATGCGAACCGAACTGAGGGAGTGTTAGGCTCATCCCTACCTCTTATTATTCACCAAAAAATTGAAAAGATAACTAAAAACAAGCACACTTTGAAAAAGTACAGATATTTTACTGAAAAAAACCCCCCCAAAAAACAATGTCCCTCAAATCCAACATCAATCACATCATCCAGCCATGTAGATCTACCTCATTATAATTGCCTCATGGCGATGTTGACCTGCTGCCATGATGATCTGCTGACCAATAAAGCTGCCCTGAAGCTACTCCCGTCACACCATCTTGTCTTTGGGGTCTTGCAGGGCCATTCCTATTGTGGATTGCCTGCACATGTTCACTGATGCAACTGTATGCCTATGTTGTGTAGTAATAAGTTTAGGTTTTCCTAATTCCAGGTTTACTATAGCTTGAGGCTGGGTTCACACCTATGCGAACTGGATGCGGGTTTCCCCGCATCCAATTCACATAGCAGGAAAATGTGACTGGCTCTCTATGGAGCCGGTTCACATATCCCCGCAGCAGGTTCGGTGCGAATTGCTGGAAAAACAAGAGCCGTTTTTGGTGCATTTCAGGTCCAAATTCAGCCCATAATTTGGGCTGAAATCGGACTTGAAATGGTGAACTAGCAAGCACCGGACCCCTGCTGTGCGATGGATGCAGTGATAGTGTGAACCAAGCCTTAAATAGTTCATTTGGGCTCAAATAAATTATTTACTTTACTAACAGATGCGCTCACTGGGAGCGCTGTGTAAATTGTGTGTAGCAGTACAGGGACTTCATGTGTTGTTTCGGGAACAAAATTGAGTAAGGTGTTGCTCATCTATTCACAGGGAGTTTTTGATTTTATAAATGAATATAAAGCTTCCCATTATTTGCTAAGGGGAAGATCATGATGTCATCTGCCTGTCTCTTTACCTCAACCAATCAGAGGAAGCCTTGTATTTATCCATAACTGTCTGAGAAGTGCTTAGTTGACTTGATTTTGTTCTGGGAATGGGATGAAAAGTCCTTGTACCACTACTGAACAGTGCTGTATACTGTATGTAGCGCATGCTACATACAGTTTATACAGCCCTCCCAACGTGAGCATCTTTTAGTACAGGAGATTGTTTGTTTGGGCCAGCTTGGCCATCAAAGCATTCATAGATGGGTCTGTAGCTAAAATCCACAAGAACTTTCAGAAGGCAGGAGGCATGGATCTGAAGTTACACTCAGGACAGCTGAGAGCTCATTGGAGGGAAGGAACACACTCACTTCCCACAGCACACAGAAATAGTTAAGGCTGTCAATCAAAGGCTCCCTTCCCTGTCACCTTTTTTGCCCCTTAGTTTCAGGAAAACATGTCAGAAGGGACTCAAGCAGATAGCAGGGGAACAAGGCAGCAGACAGAAATGGCACTTAGTCCTCAGGAATGAGTCAAGTACACACTAAGTGGGATGCGCTTGGTTCATATTTTCAGATGTTCATAACCACTTTAATTATATTCAGTTATTGTAATTAAAGGTGTTTTAAAGGCAAATAATAAATATATTAATCTCACCTGCTGTGTGCGTTGGTATTGTACAGAGCAGCCCCAAACCTCCTTTTCTGGGGTCCCCTGCTGGTGATCTTAGGTCCTTCTTTTCTAAATCTGCCCCCACAGCAAGTGCTTACTATGGGGGCAGATGTGGGGGGTCGATCATGTGCCAGTCTTTGTGTGTCCATTGACACACAGTGTGGCTCTACCCTGCCTCCTGCTCTCTGCTTACAGGGTTTGACTGACAGCAGCAGGAGCTGATGACTCCCAATACTCTCAGCCAAGCTTGTGAGAGCAGGGAAAGAGGAGAGAAGACCGGCAAGCGGGTAGAGGACTGGATTGATATAGACTCAGGTAAGTATTTGGGAGGTGGCGGCACAACACGTGGCAAATCATTTGTTAGCTTAATGCAGGTAATGCAATTAGATAAAAAATATTTTACATTTAAAACCACTTTAATTTTAAGGGTTACTTCTATCGTTTCTTTTTGTCCCATTTCAAGAATAAAAAAAATAAATAAAAAAAAAGACAAAGCTAATGAAAATAGAGACAGAATTACAACTCAGTTTAACAGCCTTTTAATAAATTGACCGCAGGGAGCTGTACAAGTAGAACATTACAAGTAACTTGTATCTCAAAGCAAAATAAGTAATTACAGCTTGTTCTAGTTGGGATGAAAAGCAACACCTGCATTTCAGGAAAATGTATTAGCTGATCACTTCTTCAAGCCTACACTGTTCTTTGGATTGTGCCTGTGATGTGTGAATGATTGGACTCATGTCTTGCTTAAGGGAAGATTGTACCCAGGCTCTTGATGTTTATCTTAAATGAGTAGAACAAAGATATGCTTATATCACAAATGCATTCATTTAGATGGAACCAGAGATTGTGCAATCACTTACATTCTATGCATTATGCCACTAGCAATCACTTCAAGCTGAAAGGTATTGTCGTTGGTTCTGTATTTCTGTAACAGTTTTGGGCTAAGACAGCAGCAAAAGAACCAACAGCCCAGGGTACAGTTGCCTATAATTCTTTGGGCTTCTGTGGAGCTCCCATGAAGTGACCCAGCATGAGTACACAGTGGTCCTTTATCTATTTATACTCTTTCTGTACTTTATGATTAGAGAGGTAAAAGCAGGAGAAGACATTGCCTGCTACCCGCCCTTTCAGTAACTGGCTGATTGCATGCAGCTTTTTATGTGCTGCTGAACTCAGTATCAGTTTTGGAGAGAAGTTTGTTGGCAGATGAACAAACTGAACAAACTTCTTAAGATCCCTTGATCATGATCTATTTTCACTTAGAGAGAAGTGAGTAGGCAGAAAAATAAACCAAACAAACTTCTTAAGATCTCTTACCCTGGCAATTCACCAGATTTAGTGCTTAAAGGAATAGTTTAAACTCCACAAAATTCCCCAATCTATTTACATTGCAATACACAACATTTTACACTAAAGTTGAAACATCATAAACATCCTGCATGATATACAGTTTGCACGGTAAATAGATTTTTTTTTTCCCATTCACATTAGATGTCTTGACATATTTTTTTCATTGCATGCCATCTCAATTAAGGTATGTTAAGTTATGGAAGCAGATCACACTGGTGCAATGTGTTGATATCTGCTTGTTAGAGGAAGCCCTACTTTTTTCAGCATATTGTGATGCAACACAAGGCTAATCTTTGTCAGCATGAACACACAGGCAAAACAGCAGACCAGCAAAAGTTTGGCTCCTCTGCTGTGCCCATGGACCCTTTGCATCTTCTACGAACTAAGTGAAGAGAAAAATGCATGTCAAATAACACAGCATACCAATGCACATCAATGCAAGTGCATTTACCTGCACTAAATTCATACATTGTGGTGTGACTGGGCAATTAAATGTTTTTAATTAATTTTATTATTATTATAGTTATACAGGATTTACATAGCGCCAACTGTTTGTGCAGCACTTTACAATATAAAGCGGGACAGTACAATTACAATACAGTTCATTATAGAAGGAATAGGAGGGTCCTGCTCATGGAGTTTACAATCTAAAAGGAAGGGAGAGGTGGTAAAAAAGTTAATAGCTGCAGGGAATGATCTGATGAAGGTTACTCAAGTACAGTTCTTAGGTGGAGGTGTGGTAGGCTTCCCTGAATAAATGATTTTTCAAGAATCACCTAAAGGCATACAGGGTAGTAGCTGACTGGACATACTGGGGCAGGGAGTTCCAGAGGATGAGAGAGGCTCTGGAGACATCCTGGAGGTGAGTGCGGGAGGAGGTAACAAGGGCGCTATCTGGAGGTCTTACGAGGAGCCGAGAGGACAATTTTGGCCGATTTCTGCAGATGAGGCCGTGATGTAGCTTGAGGTGATGTCATGGATAGCCTTGTATGTGGTGGTTAGTATTTTGAATTATATATGATGGGTAGAGGAAGTCAGTGAAAAGATTGGCAGAGAGGAGCAGCAGTCACATATTGGTTAGTAAGGTGCATTAGTCTAGCAGCAGCATTCATAATAGACTGATGGGGGGGATAGACTGTGTAAAGATAGGCCAGGGAGATGGGAGTTGTATAGTCAAGGCAGAAAGTAAGCAAGAAGTGAATAAGTTGTTTTGTGGTGTTGTTAGTCAGGAAGGGGCATATTCTGGAAATGTTGCGGAGGTTAATGTTGTGCCTTTGATTATAATGGTAAAGTCCTGGGGGGGGGGGGGAGTTGGAGTGGAGGAAATATTACAAGCTCAGCATTAGAAACATTGAGTTTGAGTAAGTGTGTGACATCCATACTAATTTGTGATACGTGAGGAGATTGAGGGGGTGAGTTGAGGAGTCGAGAGATCGATCTTGATGTCATTAGAATAGAGGCCCAGGAATAGGGTTGCCACATCATCCCTTTAATCCAGGACACATATTAATTACACAGGTTCTGAGGCTGATTTAATGCAGATAAGGCACCAAGTGAGTTTAATTACCACCTTAATCAGCCACAGAACATGTGTAATTAATGTGTGTCCTGGATTAAAGGGATGATGTGGCAACCCTACCCAGGAAAGAGGTATAGAGAGAGAGAGAGAATAGGAGGGGCCAGGGAGGCGCATGCGTGGAGCCACTCAAGACAGTCATGCCTGACTAGAGCTCCACATCTACCGGGACCAAAACAGCCGTGATGAGCTGATTCTCGATGCCTGCAATCCGAACAGCAGACTCTGCACACTCCCTAGACTCACCGGATAATACTGACATGGTTTTTAACGGGACCAAACCCAAAACTAAGCCAAAATCAATCAAAGAAGTGCTGGCACGAGCTACTCCTAAGATGGCGCCGCCGCACACCTCCAGATCAGTCACACAGCACATGCTGTACTCACATAAAGGGACAAGGCTCCCAGCAGCTGCAGTGAGTGGTAAATCAGACAATGAATATGATATGACTCCCATAGCCACAGCATGATGGGTCACAGCCAGACTTACTGACCTGGATAGAAAAAATGCTCACCAGAGCCCTCAAGAATACCTTAGACACCATTACTGAAAAGCTATGTAAAAATGTTGAAGCAGCGCTTAACTAAAACACATATATAATCGAAGTGTCTATAAATTTATAGACACTTCGATTATATATGTGTTTTAGTTATCCTATTTTTATATTATATTGTACCATTTATCATTATATTGCACTTTATTTGCTTTTAGCAATTTGCACTTTGACTAATAGCGCTGCTTCAATATTTTTACATCGAGAAAGTCACGTGAGCAGTGACGCAACGCATCGGGAGGAGGAGCTAAGTGACATCGACTTCCAGTTTACGTCCGTGACCGGAAGTGCTTGTACTCTAATAGCGTTTTTGTTCGTTTGGCTTTCTTTGACCATTGTTTTTATCTGATATTTTTTAATAAACGCCTATATCGGCTTTTTAAACGCACTTCACCATGGAGTCCCTCTCTTTTTGTTCTTGAGCTGTGGATTGAAGGGACTATAGACCACAGATATATACTGGTGGCAGTGGTGAAGGAGCCTGCAGTCATCCTCTGTGGAGCTTATGCTGGAGATTGGTGAGAGCTTTGTCTGACCTTTCTCGGTCCATCAACAAAACTGGTGGAAGTGGTGAAAAGGTTGCGGTGACCCTCTGTGGAGTCTATGCTGGAGATTGATCAGAGCTTTGTCTGACCCTTTTTGGGTCCATCAACAAGGTGAGAGGCTGGCACTACCGGGGGAGGATTGTGGAATTATACTTGCATTATTGGTTTTCCATTGGATGTGAATACTGGGACTCCCACACCTGTTCCTCTCCCTCTCCTCTCTTTTCGTCCACAGGAATATTTCATTTCTTTTGGGAGATTGTGATTGTTTATATGAACTATCTGATCACACACACATTTATTTTTTGGGAAACATCACGTTTGGACTTATTTAAATACATATATATATGTTTTTCCTTTTTTGATGCACTTTAGATTTGATGCACTTTAGATTGGATGACACTTTATCATATTCATAGACACTTTGATTATATATGTGTTTTAGTTATCCTATTTTTATATTATATTGTACCATTTATCATTCTATTGCACTTTATTTGCTTTTAGCAGGTTGCACTTTGACTAATAGCGCTGCTTCAATATTTTTACATTTATTTTCTGTGTTGGTTACACCATAGGAGTTCAGCTGCTACCTGTCACTGTTATTCACATTTGCACTTTATTTATATAGGGTGTTAGCACTCTATTCATTAGATATACACCAAGTGGTAGGTGCATTAGTACCCCCTTTTTTTCACTCATTACTGAAAAGCTGACACGTGAAAGCAGAGAGGTGGGCAGGCGCACCACAGTCCTAAAGCACAGAATGGATAACCTGGACATCCTCAGACACAACCATGCACCCTAAGTGACTCTCATAATCTTCACAAGGGTGAAACCCCTTGCCCAGTAAGTTTACTCTGCCATTCTCCACCTGACCTGATGAACATATCTTACTTCTGCAACGCCTATATACGGTAAACTTGTGCACCCCTGGTGCTCCAATCCCCATCCCCCAGTTGGGGACTAACCCGAACGGTCCACTCTTGAGGTGAGCCCCAACGTCTATGTTCACACCAGAGCATTGGTGATCCACGACTCTGTACCGGAAAAGAGGTCTCTGCTCTCCACAAATGTTAAATCTTTATGTTCCAAGTCAGACTTATACTATGATACATTTACCATTATCTTAAGTTGCATACTGCCAGCCTCTACCTTCTAAATTGGTTCCTGACGCTGACTTTACCATTTACTTTAATACCCATATTCCCAATGGGATCTACCCTGCACTTCACTTTCCTTCATCACACATCGTGCTAGAGCAGATGGGTCTTTATCTAACCCACACTGGAAGTCAGCAAGTACTTGATAGATGAAAAATATCTATCATATCTGGAACCACCAACTTTCTACTTCAAGTTGGGAATCGTTTGTTTACTGTTCTTAGTATATAGTTATCTGCTGTAGCAGTCCTGGAGACTGCCCACTGTAGCCCCAGCCATTTTTTTGTTTTGGGATACACCTAGGACCTACATTTAAGTCCCTTGGTAGGATGGACTGCACTCCCTCTACAGCACCACTTCAAGCTAAGCTCACACCTTCTCTTCCCACTTTAGCTTCCCTCTTACCTTTCCTCCCCCCAACTCCTGGTGTCCCCCCCCCAACCTCATCATCTCCATCAACCAAACGTGACTTCGAAAGGGCCTGCTTAGAAGTAGACCTTTTCCTCTCTGAATCAGCGGAAAAAATGCTTCGCCGGTCGCACCATAAACTATATGAAAGCTAATAAACCAGACACTTTCCTTTCACTAGCGCTCCGCAAAGCCAACTTCACCCCTAAACCGGTGCGACTGAAATTGACCAAAGATACTTGCTCCAGTAATCCTCTAAAGATAATAAAAGAATTTGGCAGGCGACTTTCAGAACTATACAAAAACCCCCACACCTCTAACCAATCCCATATAAGCGACCTTCTTTCTACTATCCACCTACTTACCCTTCCTTCCTTTCACAAAGAAACACTAGAGAAATCCATTACAGCTGAGGAAATCCAACATGCCATAAAATCACTGAAATCCCACAAACACCCGGGACCAGATGACTTTTTTGCAACATATTGTAAAAAGTTTGGAGACCTTCTCACCCCTCCACTAGTGGAGGCTCTTAACTCCCTGCTCCAAGGCCATACCTTTCGCACTGAATCCCTAATAGCATCGATCATGATGATACCCAAACCTAATACAGATGACACCACCTGATCCAGCTATAGGCCAATCTCAATACCCAACTTAGATATAAAACTTTTAGCCAAAGTCCTATCTTCACGTCTCAATCCCATCATAGGCTCTCTAGTTCACAATGACCAAACGGGATTCATTCCCTCACGCCAAGCAGGGGACAATATCAGAAAGGCCACATGTCTGGCCCATATGGCCCCCACTCGCTCTATACCATCTTGCTTCATCTCCCTAGACATTCGAAAGGCCTTCAACACCCTGTCCAGGATTACTGGAGTATGTATCTTTGGTCAATTTCAGTCGCACCGGTTTAGGGGTGAAGTTGGCTTTGCGGAGCGCTAGTGAAAGGAAAGTGTCTGGTTTATTAGCTTTCATATAGTCCTCCAATTCTGGGACTTTGGCTCCCATTTTCTACAATGGGTAACTGCCCTTTATCAAAATCTGAAAGCCTTTGTAAGCTATTCGGGCTTCCACTCAGAGCTATTCCCCATAGAACGAGGAACTTGACAGGTCTTTCCGCTCTTCTTCACCCTAGCTATTGAACCGCTGGCAATTCTGTTTCGATCCAACCCTAATATTCAGGGCCTAGAGTTAGGGGGACATCAACACAAATTATGTCTATTCGTAGACGACATCCTCATATTTTTAACCTCACCCTTGATCTCCTCCCCTAATCTACTGGAGACCCTATCCCGAATCGGAAAGGCGTCTGGACTAAACACTAATCCACAAAAATCGTCTGCTTTAAATATCTTATTACCACCCAGCCAACTGGCCCAAATGAGGGAAATTCTCCCGTTCCCCTGGGCAACATCTTACATCACATATCTAGGTGTTAAATTTACGGGCTAACCCAGCTGACCTTTATGCAGCCAACTACCCTCCCTTGCTATTCCACCTTATCAATCTCATGTCCAAGTAGACTTTCTTACCTCTGGCATGGATGGGCAGAATCACGGTAGTGAAAATGTAAATACTTCTCAAAATTCTCTACCTTTTCAGGGTATTACCCATACAAGTCCAATCCTTTTACTTTTGCATTCTCCAGCTTAGAACCTTGAATTACTTTTGGAGTAAAATCAAGCCTCGTCTACTTAAACCAGCTCTCTATACCCCCAGAATAAGAGGTGGACTTAGCGTGCCCAACTTCACGAAATACTACTTTGCAGCACAACTTGCTCAACTCCCCAAATACCATGAAATTAACCCCCCTCCTCTATCATTCTTTCCCACCTGTGACCCCTTTACCCCCCCTTTTTTTCCCTACCCCTGCTTTTCAGGCTAACGTGCTAATCCTGCTCCTCCAACATTTCCTGTAACGGAAGGACTATGAGAACCATTACCCAGGGACCTAAACAACATGAGGTGCAAGATTTCTTTCCACTACCCACATTATCTTTTTTACTTGTTTAACAAAATCAGTGGGATGGATGATGAGATATATCCACCCACGGACCTTATCCCCATGGTTAAACTTACACATTACCCTAGGGACAAGGCTACACTACACCCCGGCTACTCTATATAGAGGAGCCTTTCTGAAGAAAATACTGAGCATGCCCTCAGGACCAATTCACTCACTGTTGTTTACAAGTTGACCCCCTTCTACGGTCCGTAATTGATTTTTTTAAGTAGGCGATAAGTCTTCTGTTAGAATATAAATATCCTAAGTAATATTGTTCTCCTTCCTTAAAGGTCATTTATAATCCTGTTTTCATATACTGACTACTGTTTGATTATGACTTACTTATCCAAAATTTACTACTTTCTCGATGTGCTGTACTTAACTGTTTCATCAATAAAAATAGTTTTACAAGGAGAATAGTAGGGTCCAAGGACAGAGTCTTGGGGTACCCCAACAGAAAGAGGAAGAGAAGTAGAGGAGGTGGTGTTGTATGTATGTTGGTTTTAATGTGGGAAATGTATATGAGTATATCGAAAGGTTTGGGTATAGTACCCCTACTCATTCTCCAAAAAAAAATGTAAGTTCTTTATTGAGAAAGAGAAAAAAATTGAAAAATGTCCCATGATGTAAATCCCTCATCAATCACATTATTCAACGATGCAAATACTTGCCAATCATGATTAATGACACTGGTCAACTCGCCAAAAGAAAAATCCACTGACCAACAGACATGTCCTATCCGGTCACTAGACTTAATGTAAATTACAGCTCTGGTTACGACACTAAATGTAAACGTAGAGCTGGGCTTTACCCAGTGCTATTATTGCTAAAATATGGCCATGTGACCATCTTTGGGCAATGATGCCATCCACTATCCCTGCCCCTTTGTTTACATGGCTGGGGATTCCCAGCCAGAAAATGACGCTGACTGGGTGATGTTACTAGTTGCTAAGGACACAACAGGCGCCAGCCAGCACCCGCTGCTTCCTTAACAACCACTGACAGATGAAAAAGGAAGCTGGCATATACAGTAATAGTACAGAGTAGTGATAAACACTACTTTATATGATGTTTAGCTTCCACTGAATGAACGAAGAGTACAGCATTCCAACGAATACCCAAACAAGCAACGTTTGGTCGAAATCTGTGTTTGGACTGAACTGAGAACTCATCTTTTTTTTGATAATGATTGGCTTGGTTTTGAGGGTAACACTGAGAGGTTAGTATACCTTTACACGCTATATAATAATCAACATGGCGAGGGTACGTTTACCATTTCCACCTTCTTACACTAGGATTAGGCCCCAGTAGGGGGCAAAACACTTTAGAGGGGGGATTCTGGGTGGAGTGTCTGTGCTTTTGCTAAACAATAAAATTAGCTTTACTTTTTGGAAGTGCTGTGTAGCTCTAGAAGTTTGCTGAAAGGTATGCTTAGAAAATGCAAAAAAAATGTAAACAGTCACAATATTTTTTAAACTAGAACCAAGAGAAAAAAACAATAATAATTGCAATAATCTCCATAACGTTATATCCCAAATATAACTTGACTTATTAAGTTTAACATTTCAACCAGCAATAATTAGACCTTAAAGTATTTATTACTTAAAAGGGTTGTAAAGTCAGAAGGTTTTTTCATCTTAAAAAATTTTTGGTCCCTCTCGGTCCTGCTATGTCCATGAGTGTCTCAGCTGTCTGAGATTCTCCCGCCTGATTGGCAGAGACACATCAGCGGCGCCATTAGCCGTTGCTGCTGTCAATTCAAGTCATCTAGCAAATGAGAAGAGAGGGAGCAGGGCTAGGTCTGGGCTCCGTGTTCGAAAGGATACAGGGACCTGTGATTTGGCTCAGGTGCACTCATAGCAAGCTGCTTGCTGTGGGGGCACTCAACAGGAGGGAGGGGCCAGAAGAGACAAAGAGGGACCCGAGAAGAGGAGGATCCGGGCTGCTCTGTGTAAATCCACTGCAACAGAGCAGGTAAGTATAACATGTTTATTATTTTTATAGGAAAAATAACGTGACTTTACAATCACTTTAAGAAGGAGTCATTTCTGATTTCTAACTGTTCAGAGATCATACATCTCTCAAATTCCAGAAGGAAAGAATACTTGATAATCATATCATATTTGGATTGTCCATTCATTGGTGAAACACTCATCAAAATAGCCACCTCATCCCAAGCAATTTATAGTAAAGGGAAGGTAGGACAAAAGGGATTTTTGTGGTGCATAGATAAATCAATGAGAGAGAGTTTCTAAAAATATATAATTTTTTATTTGGTACAAATTATTACAAGAAATATAAAAACACAGATCCTAAGTATATTCAATACATATATACTAAAAAGACATATATATTTTACCACCCGTCAGTGACAAACAATTGTCTAATGCAGCGCTCTTATTAATATTAAAATCAATAAGGATCCCTATTGTCCTGAAAATAATAGTGAGAAATCCAGAGCACCCAATAAGGCGAGTAAATCCTGATAGATACAGTTCAATATATCACATCACAGTATTCCTTAGATATTTTCCAATCAACTATGCATCCTCCTCACACGTTACTCCAGAAAGACGTATCACAAGCTCCCCATGCTTATCAGGCAAAGGTTAATACACTGTCAGGGAGCTTGGTGGAGCTACAATGTATCCAATCCAGCTCACCGCTCCTCCAAACGCCGGACGATACTGGTCGCCCATTGAAAAAGTCGTGATGACGAAACGCGTCTGGGCGTAAACCTGCGTCATACCGGAAGTGACGATTGACGCCTTGCGTTCCAGGGAACTGGTCAGGGAAACCGGAAGTATCGTCCGGCGTTTGGAGGAGCGGTGAGCTGGATTCGATACATTGTAGCTCCACCAAGCTCCCTGACAGTGTATTAACCTTTGCCTGATAAGCATCGAGTTGACGAGCAAAACGGAACGAAGGCTGTATAGGCTAATAGGATTAGTGTTGATTTTATGGAAACTGACTTTTAGAAAAGAGGAAAATAAAGTTTTTTGAAAACCGGTTTACACTATGCAGAGTTTTCCCTTTCTCTCCATTTTATAAATCCCGGGAGGAAAAACTCTACACCTCTATTGAAGAGGATATCCAGAGAAGGTATCATTTGTCTATTGCATCCTGCACTGGGATTTCGTATGAGGCTTATCACCAGCCGAGACCCGCGGATATCTTGAGAAATCATCCCTCCACTGCAGCCTGTGTTTGGATTTCTTTGGAGGCTTATTACCCGCCGTGATCTGGTGAGTGCAATCCCTATGGGGAGCTTGTGATACGTCTTTCTGGAGTAACGTGTGAGGAGGATGCATAGTTGATTGGAAAATATCTAAGGAATACTGTGATGTGATATATTGAACTGTATCTATCAGGATTTACTCGCCTTATCGGGTGCTCTGGATTTCTCACTATTATTTTCAGGACAATAGGGATCCTTATTGATTTTAATATTAATAAGAGCGCTGCATTAGACAATTGTTTGTCACTGACGGGTGGTAAAATATATATGTCTTTTTAGTATATGTGTTTATATCATTTTGAATGTAGCTGCTTAGTATAAAAATAGTGACATAGATGAACTTGTCTGTGTCATTATAAGGAGATCTAAGGTGTGTTCAGAATTGGAATAAGGTCCATAGCGCTGGGTATAAAGAGAACTAGGTTGCGCATTAGTAAGTTTTCTTTGTCTGTGTTTATATTCAATACATAGTATGTCATACAGAGATGGTGGTCATAATACATAACGTTTTGGATGGAATATAAGAACTCGCATAGAAACCCAACATGTTTCGCTTAAAAAAGCTTCCTCAGGGGTATGCGAAGACCATCAACGTTTGTCAAGTATGACTATACAAAAAAGAAAAAAGAAGAAATACAAAATTATACCTTTGAATAACTAAACAACCATATTTAGACAAATTGAATACAGACAGGATTAGACTGCAGGGTCAGATCCCTCCCTCTGTCACTTACCAAGCCACCCGTACTGTCTGCAGAGCACCACCAAGAAACACAGGATCAAGAACTACGATCAACCCTTATAAAGACAGGCGCGGTTGTGTGACCACAGCGAACAGTAGATAGGGGACCAGCTATATGTCAAAGACAAAGACAAGAGTAAAAAGAAAGAAAGAGAGAAGAAATAGAAATAAAATTGCAGTAAGATTGGTAAACCAATGAGCAAACCACAGAGGACGGAAAAATCCGTCTACTATGAGTTCAGAATGCAATAAATAAGGTTAACTTACATATAGTCAAGTGAACAAAGATATGTTCACTTGCAGATATTGTGAAGCTGTCTGCTTGGAGAAAGACCGATTTTTGTTGTGGAAGCCACTAAAAGAAACCACAATAGGTTTAGTTTATAGATATGAATAGCATGGCGTGCCTATATCCTCCAAAAATAAGCACACAAAATCAAAAAGTAAAATTCATCAAGAGAAATTGACGGACTGGATGTATTACAGGACGTGTATTGCATTTAAGCAATATTATTATAAATAGATATTTAAATATTTAAAGTTGTTCCATAAAAAAAAAAAAAAAAAAGGACGAAATGAAACATCATGGACAATAGTCTCCATATATATATAGCAAAGTCAATGATGAAGATGGAAACAATAAATAATTAATTAATTACAGGTCCGACAGTCCAAAATAAAGTGGGACAAGAGCCCACTCTAACCAAATAGAAAACATCATATACATTTGGTATGATCCCCTATTAGTAGTGCAGACTAAGAAGTAGGTTATAAGCAAAAAAAGGGGTATATAGAGGAAACCAAAAAAGAAAAAAAGAAAAATCAGAAAAACCAGAATTTTGCTGAACCTTACCTATCGATGTCCAAGACATCAGCTTAGGCTCCACCAGCCCACACTGCTGCAACCAGCGTGTGAGCAGGTCATATACTGTCCGCCATTGCGATCAGCGTCTGACATCACCGACCGCAATGCGGGCTAAGAGCGCATGACGTCAGCCCGTAGGACACAACACACGCCGAGGACTGCGGAAACCAGAATGCACCAGGGCATGGGGAGGAGCCACTCACCGTCACAGCGGGCGGGACAGACGCAAGCGGACACTCCCCATTGGAATGATCAACCAACAGAGGACGTGCGAACACATCCTCCGCTGGGGATGACGAAAGCAGCCTAAGGCGGACAATGTGCCTGTCACCAAGGATGACGTTGCGCTGGAATAGGGTCATCCGTGGAAGAACAGAGATGACCCTGGGCGCCCATATGGTCACACCGCACAAATCAGGGGGAAATCATGGCCTTAGCGAGATGGTGGCACACAACAGACAGGGCAGGTGGCTGATGTCAAAAAATGGAGGGATAAGCACAGATACAAATAAACGGGCCCAGCTGGATATCCAGCTCACATGGCCCGATGCTCCAAGGGAGGAAAAAGAGAAGAGACCCATGTCAATCCCTAAACAATTATATCAGAACTACATGATACAAATATATAGAATGTTACATAATATCAAACAAATAAAACAACACTTATTATAATGCAATAACCTTTAGATGAAAGTTGAAGCTCAAATGTCCATAACATGAAGGGCCACGAGAATATACTCGTGACCCTTGATGCAGAGACATACACCATTTTATAGTGGCAACAGTAGGCAGCTAATTGGGAATTATAGATCAGGATACATGGAAATTCCTTGATATTAAGAATCCAAGGACTCCGACGTTTCATGCTTTGCCAAAGACACATAAATTATTAACTAATCCGCCAGGACGGCCTATTATTTCTGGCTGTTCCAGTCTCACTGAAAACGCTAGCTCTTTAATTGACAGTTATCTATCTCCTCATGTTACCTCGCTTTCATCGTATGTTAAAGATACCATCGACTTATTAAGAACAATAGAAGGTATACAGCTTCCGGCCAACACTTGGCTCGTTTCTCTCGATGTTGAGAGCCTCTATAACACCATACCACATGCTAGGGGTTTGGAGGTTATAGAGGGTCACCTCTCTGAGAGAGGCCCCTCTTCACGGGTATACAACGATTTTGTTTTGGAGCTATTAAGCTATATTTTGAAACATAACGTTTTTCTTTTTGGATCTTCCCACTACCTCCAGGTGCAGGGGGTTTCGATGGGGACCAAGTGTGCCCCATCGTATGCCAACCTGTACCTGGGGGGGTGGGAACGACAGGTCTTTTCTAGAGATGACCTTGCTCCCTTCCTGGACCATGTCATCTCCTGGTATAGGTACATAGATGACCTATTGATTTTTTGGTCAGGCGATGAAATTCAATTGCAGCAGTTTTTTGATCTTTTGTCTATCAATGACTTTAATTTAAAATTTACAATTAATTACAGTCAAACTACTATTAGTTTCTTGGACCTCAATATCTCTATCGATGACACAGGGCTAATTAACTCATGTCTATACAGGAAACCCACCGCTGGAAACACCATCCTTCATGCCAGCAGTGCACATCCAGCACCCCTTCTGCGGAGCATTCCCTATAGTCAATATCTTCGACTTAGGCGTAACTGCAGTAAGGATGCGGATTTTAGAGACACTTCAAAAGATCTCTATCGAAGACTAAAAGCTAGAGGCTATAGCCATAAATGTCTAAAACGAGCCTTTAATCGGGTAAAGACCCAAAAAAGAAGCGCTCTCATCTTTTCTTCTAAAAACTCTGCAACCACTGACACAGTCAGACTAATTACTAGGTACGCTTCCCAACATAAAGAAATGAGAAACATCTTACAAAAATTCTGGCCCTTATTACTAGCAGATTGAACTGTAAATAAATATGTTAAAAAACACCCAGAGATTACTTTTAGACGGGTTCCCTCTTTGAGAGACCGCCTTGTTCATAGTCATTTTCAGACCTCTTCAGTCTCCAAAAATATATCTACTGGAGGCACATCGCCTTGTGGTCATTGCGACGTTTGTCGCTTTGTAGACACCAAAACTAAGTTCAAATTACCCAATGGCAATTGGCACTCTACCCGAGTTGTAGTCACCTGCCAAACAGTGGGGGTGATCTATTTGGCTCAGTGTCGATGCGGTGGGTACTATGTTGGGAAAACTAAAAGACCTTTCTTTAAGAGAATAAGGGACCATATGAGACCCATTTTGAAGAGAAAAGTAATGACTGCAATCAGTGGGCATGTTGGTCACTATCATAACTTTGATCCTGATGTTATCAAGTTTTTGGCCCTGGACCATGTCCCGCTCGACTCGAGGGGGGGCAGTGTAGACAGGACCTTGCTCCAACTCGAGGCGCGCTGGATCTATGACCTTAGGGCCACTCATTTTCCTGGATTTAATGAAAGTCTCAGTTTTAGACCATTCCTTTGACGTTATCTCCTGGATGGATTTTCTGTTTTTATATTCATTGTTTTCTCCCCCTTCTTTTCCAATTTTTTTTATTTTTATTTTTTCCCAATTAGCTGCCTACTGTTGCCACTGTAAAATGGTGTATGTCTCTGCATCAAGGGTCACGAGTATATTCTCGTGGCCCTTCATGTTATGGACATTTGAGCTTCAACTTTCATCTAAAGGTTATTGCATTATAATAAGTGTTGTTTTATTTGTTTGATATTATGTAACATTCTATATATTTGTATCATGTAGTTCTGATATAATTGTTTAGGGATTGACATGGGTCTCTTCTCTTTTCCCTCCCTTGGAGCATCGGGCCATGTGAGCTGGATATCCAGCTGGGCCCGTTTATTTGTATCTGTGCTTATCCCTCCATTTTTTGACATCAGCCACCTGCCCTGTCTGTTGTGTGCCACCATCTCGCTCAGGCCATGATTTCCCCCTGATTTGTGCGGTGTGACCATATGGGCGCCCAGGGTCATCTATGATCCTCCACGGATGACCCTATTCCAGCGCAGCGTCATCCTTGGTGACAGGCACATTGTTCGCCTTAGGCTGCTTTCGTCATCCCCAACGGAGGATGTGTTCGCACGTCCTCTGTTGGTTGGTCATTCCAATGGGGAGTGTCCGCTTGCGTCTGTCCCGCCCGCTGTGACGGTGAGCGGCTCCTCCCCATGCCCTGGTGCATTCTGGTTTCCGCAGTCCTCGGCGTGTGTTGTGTCCTACGGGCTGACGTCATGCGCTCTTAGCCCGCATTGCGGTCGGTGATGTCAGACGCTGACCGCAATGGCGGACAGTATATAACCTGCTCACACGCTGGTTGCAGCAGTGTGGGCTGGTGGAGCCTAAGCTGATGTCTTGGACATCGATAGGTAAGGTTCAGCTAAATTCTGGTTTTTCTGGTTTTTCTTTTTTTCTTTTTTGGTTTCCTCTATATACCCCTTTTTTTTGCTTATAACCTACTTCTTAGTCTGCACTACTAATAGGGGATCATACCAAATGTATATGATGTTTTCTATTTGGTTAGAGTGGGCTCTTGTCCCACTTTATTTTGGACTGTCGGACCTGTAATTAATTAATTATTTATTGTTTCCATCTTCATCATTGACTTTGTTATATATATATGGAGACTATTGTCCATGATGTTTCATTTCGTCCTTTTTTTTTTTTTTTTTTATGGAACAACTTTAAATATTTAAATATCTATTTATAATAATATTGCTTAAAGCGGTTGTAAACCCAGACGAAATTTTTTTTTTTTCAAATCACCTGCAAGAAAAAGCCATAATGAGCTAGTATGACTAGCATACTAGCTCATTATGAATCACTTACCTTAGATCGGGACCCCCGAAGCCATCCTCGTCCCCCGCTCCGTCCGCAGCCATCGCTCCTCAGATACCCGGAACGTTACTTCCGGGTATCGCCGCTCCAGCCAATCACAGCGCCGCTCCGGTGCTGTGATTGGCCGGAGCAGCGAAGACGTCACTCCGCGCATGCGCGCTGGAGCTTTCTATTCCGGCAGCGCCGGAATTCTGAATGGGATTAACCCTGTGAATGCACCGTTGTCTACGGCGCGCATGCGCCGTAGACATCGGTGCATGTCTTTTTTTGCAAATATCTCCTAAACCGTGTAGGTTTAGGAGATATTTCTTTTACCTACAGGTGAGCCTTAGTATAGGCTTACCTGTAGGTAAAAGTAAAAAAAAACCTATACAACCGCTTTAAATGCAATACACGTCCTGTAATACATCCAGTCCGTCAATTTCTCTTGATGAATTTTACTTTTTGATTTTGTGTGCTTATTTTTGGAGGATATAGGCACGCCATGCTATTCATATCTATAAACTAAACCTATTGTGGTTTCTTTTAGTGGCTTCGACAACAAAAATCGGTCTTTCTCCAAGCAGACAGCTTCACAATATCTGCAAGTGAACATATCTTTGTTCACTTGACTATATGTAAGTTAACCTTATTTATTGCATTCTGAACTCATAGTAGACGGATTTTTCCGTCCTCTGTGGTTTGCTCATTGGTTTACCAATCTTACTGCAATTTTATTTCTATTTCTTCTCTCTTTCTTTCTTTTTACTCTTGTCTTTGTCTTTGACATATAGCTGGTCCCCTATCTACTGTTCGCTGTGGTCACACAACCGCGCCTGTCTTTATAAGGGTTGATCGTAGTTCTTGATCATGTGTTTCTTGGTGGTGCTCTGCAGACAGTACGGGTGGCTTGGTAAGTGACAGAGGGAGGGATCTGACCCTGCAGTCTAATCCTGTCTGTATTCAATTTGTCTAAATATGGTTGTTTAGTTATTCAAAGGTATAATTTTGTATTTCTTCTTTTTTCTTTTTTGTATAGTCATACTTGACAAACGTTGATGGTCTTCGCATACCCCTGAGGAAGCTTTTTTAAGCGAAACATGTTGGGTTTCTATGCGAGTTCTTATATTCCATCCAAAACGTTATGTATTATGACCACCATCTCTGTATGACATACTATGTATTGAATATACTTAGGATCTGTGTTTTTATATGTCTTGTAATAATTTGTACCAAATAAAAAATTATAGATTTTTAGAAACTCTCTCTCATTGATTTATCTATGCACCACAAAAATCCCTTTTGTCCTACCTTCCCTTTACAATACTTGATAATGATTTGCTATATTTTCTCTCATCAAAATAATGTTATCTCTATTATTAAATCAATTGCTAAATCCTCTATGTAGTGTTGTAAAGATGCACGGTCATTAATTTATTGACATGTCCAAAAGAACACCAATATATAATACTAGGGCATAAGAGTTTCTATTCAGGCTCTGATGTAGGACTTGTAGTTAATTCTGACTTTAAAGCACTCCAGGAGGTTCAAACCTATAAACAACGCCATATGGTCCACAACGTGAACACTCTTTTCAGCTATATTTTACAGTGGCGAGGTGTATGCAGAAGGGTAGGGTCTTCAACAGATCAAGCAATGATGTAGGACCAAGGGTTTGTAAGCCTGGTTGACCAATGTCTGGTCACTTTGTGATTTTTATAGCTTCCATTAAAAACGAAAGGTAAAAATCGGGGAAAATAAGAGTCAGTGAAGTTTACATTTTGAGATATTTGAGATTTGTTCATACACGATTTACTCATATAAATATGTGTGCTTTTCCAGTAGTAGCAAAGTTGTCAAAAAAGTCTAACCTTCTAACATGAAAAATGTGCCTAACATTGCATAAACTACATAAACTATAGTAATTGAGAAGAGTATAGTGTAACACCTTCCTGATAAGGAACTGTACTTTACTATAAAGAGGGCATGTATTGTGGAAGCCATGTAAAAAAACAGTCAAGTGGAAGGCTAATGACTACTTGCCACTGCTACTTATAGGCTCCCTGAAGCTGATCATTTTCCAAAGTCCAACTACCACGTTTGGTTCCGCCATGTGTGGAGTTAACCACCTTAGTAAAGAAGCAATGCTTTGTTTTCTAGTGTCAGATCCATGAGACCCATGCCCCTGATGAATAGTAATCTGATAACTGGTGGGATAGTGATCAAGCATCATATTGAGAAAGTATAAATCCACAGAATAAATGAAGCAGAAGCAGGAAGATGCTTGCAGTGACAAAGTGACAAAGATTTGAACTTGACTACAATAAAGGCACAAACTTTGAGATCAGACCTCACTTCTGTAAGTTAACTTTAGATCAGACCTCAAAATGCTGAAGACATGCACAGATCTCATGTCTGCTTGTAGTAGTGAAGTCTGAAGAGATGTCCATTTGGAGTTGGATCAGACACTTACAATAAAAAGTGAATTGTCTCTTTTTAGACTTTCTTATTTTCACAGTACAAATGTAACTATAGGTCCAAATCCGTGAGTCACTTTTTAAATGCATTAGGACTGATAGATTAGAGTAGAAGGTTAATTTCCAAATAAACCAATGCATTAATAAATTTCTTAATTTCCACATTCATACTGAACTCTGAACCTTGATCAGCTGAAAGCCAACAGATGGTTGTCTAAAGATGATACCTATTACAGCTAATTGACGTTTATAGGCTCTAAAAATTATATTGATCAGAGGAAATCCCATGAGTTTCATTTTCTTTTTTTTTCTCTTTTTTTTAACATTGAAACATTTCAGAGTTTCGTATCTGCAGCAGAGGATCTGTTTCTTTATAAAGTGTATCAAGCGGAAACATCATTTTTAATTTATGAAGAAGGCAAACAGAAATTCATATTAGTCATGGAATTTAATTAACTTGACTGTAGAATTCATTGCAGTACAACAAAATTAGGAATTCTCCTTGCAGAAATACAAGAAACAGTCACAGTTTGTAATTTTTAGCTACAAGAAAATGTTGTTCTTCAATAGTTTAAAATGGTATGAATCGCTACCCCCAAAAGGGGCACTGGAAATGTGTCCAGTTTATTTTCTCAGTAGATTGCCCTGCAGCTAGGCACACAAACACAGTCACTCTTTTCCTTAATAACCAGTCTAGGGGTGTTCTTTTAGTTATTTTTATTTTGGAGTAACTGGGATAGGGTTGAGGGAACTGAGTGGGATACTCCGAAAGAAAACTATGTGCAGATTGAGGACAACAAATGTATTTTCTGAAAAGCTGCAGCAGAAGTCCTTGTTTATAGCAAACTGTGGACTTGGCTTTGCAGCAGAAACAGTTAAGTTCAGACTTCCTTCTTTAGAGCAAAAAGAGCAGAATCCCTTCACATAGAATCACATAGACTGAGCTCTTCAGGACAACAGCCGTTGTCCCCGTTAGGCAAACACACAGCTGACTCTCTAGCACAAAAGGTGTGGCAGCAGCCCAAACGTTTCCAAGATCTTACAGCAGTCTGTACTCACAAAATGTCCAGGGACAGTTGGTTACCTCCTTTTAACTTCCAAGCGACACCTTTCTCCAGTGATACCAGACTATCTCTTCAGCAGACAGCCCCCAGTTAGCTCTCTGTAGCTTCAGCATTCAGGCCCACCTGAGGCCTCACAAACAGCAGGCACATGGCAGTGTTTCCCTAGAGGTCAGGAAGCCCTCCAGGCTGCACCTTCCCTCTGCAGGCAAAGACCCAGAAGATCTTTGTCTCAGAGTATTTATATGGACTCCCAGCAGCCTGAGATTGTCCAGGCCTGTTAAAATATGAAGCCCACGTTCACACTGGGGCTGCGGGAGTGAAGCCTGCGAGTTCAGCTGAACTCGCACGATTTCACTCCCGCTGGCAGTCCCGATTTCAGACACGATTTCAAAGACATCTGAAACAGATGTCAATGTAAATCGCGGCTGAAATCGCAAAAAGTAGTACAGAAACTACTTTTTGTAATCGGTGCAGCGCCGCAGATGCGATTAGGACAGTGCCATTGCCCGCAATTTGCGGCAAATTTCGCCGATTTGACATGCGATTTGACATGTCAAATCGCATGGCAAATCGCACCAGTGTGAACCAGGGCTAATACTGCTATTTGCATTGCTTCACACCTATGTTCCAAAGAGTTCACCAGTTTTCTGGAAATCAGAGAAACTAGCATCAGCTGAATCAATGAGCAGCCCTAACTAATCACATGCATCTGCACTGATTACAGTGAACACAACTAAATTTACCTGATACAAGAATTACAGCCACACTGGTTACAGTGAGACAAGCTAAATTTACCTAGCAACAAAAATGCAGCTCCAGAAAACACAGCGAGCCAGCACTAAACCTAACTAATCCTAGCACCTATCTAGGAGGTAGCTGGGTATTGCAATTCTGCCTCTCAGCCAATTTACAAAGATTATTGCTTGTTTTTGTGCTTCTAGAAACATCACTACTATTTGGATGGATTTTTGTCAGTGAAATATGTATTAAGAATTCACATGGAGCCATGCAAGATAAGTACGGTAGAATGC